>VWZY01008751.1:264090-291018 GCA_013399075.1 Chloroceryle aenea | reverse complement strand
CGTGCTCACCCAGATCTGTTTGTCCAGTGATGCAAGAGTTTGCTAATTAAACAGTTCACAGTGGTGTTTGGGGCAGAACCTGTGGACATTTAACCAATTGAACAATTTATTGCTGTAATTGAAGGGGTTAGCTGGTGTTTATTAACTAACCTTCCTGTCACGTTCGAATGGCTGGACTAACCCTTGGTCCCTGACTTGTTTTCAAGTGTCCCACCAGTGGTGTTGGCGCTGCAGCTGTCACTCTTCAGACTGCTGCTTCAAGGCCAGAACTTCACTTATCCTCATTTTGCAAATTCAGTAGCATTACTGGGCTTTTTTTTTCTTTCTTTTTCTTGCAGGAGCAAGTGTTTTATTACTATTACTGAGCCAGAAGGAGGTATTATCTTGGACCAAACAACCCCAATAACTGGGATAATCCAGAAATTTCAGCAAACTGCTTCCAGCTTGTAAATGCATGTTAGGCTTTGTAATTTCAGTGTAGTGCTAGTTTATTTTCCTTGTATAATGATGGTCACCTCTACTGTCTCCATAGTCATTAAAGCAGGTTGGGATCTAGGGCAGAGGTGCCACTGCAGTGGCATGTAGCAGGGCTTCCAGTCAAACCACTAAGCAAGCAGTTCAGGACACAGATCTATTCAGGGGAACAATGAGTCCTGATGGTGTTAACAGGCGGCTTCTCCCCCTCACCCATGAAAGTTTCTATAACTAGAACTAATTGGCCATTCTTAAAGTGCAGTTAACAGGGATATTAATCTAGGGCTGACAGGTGTGAAAATGTGCTTCTTTGAGTCCACTGAAAAGGCACCCTATCTTATCAACCATGGGAAGAGCCTGAAGCAATTGTGTCTATAAGCTTGCAAAGTTTTCATTTGCTAGAACTGAACAGCCTGCTTCTATTAATTGTGTTTGAGCCAGAGGACATTAACTCCACAGAAAGGGGTGGGAGGAAGTTCACTTAATACTAACATGATACTTGCTATTACTTCCATCAGCAGGAAGGGAAATGCTCGCTTCCATCTTCATTTGGGTATGGGATGAAAGGGGAAGAGCTTTTAAAATACATATATATATATTCACCCCCTCCCCAGTTCAATCCTAGTGCAGGTTGATGATCTCCAGTTGTAATGTTTGCTACTTTTCTCATGTAGTTCTTCTTCATCCCACTAGGCACAGCATATAGCAGCGACTTTAAAAGGTGGTACCACCAAGGGTGGCATTCTCATCAGCTGTTCAGGTTTTAAATGGTACTAATGTAAAAAAAAAAAAAAGACTTTTTTTAAGGAACTCAGGCTGGATACATCACTACTAGCTTAGCTTTTTTTATGTCTGGTGTAAATGGGCACAGCTCAGTGGAGTTGCACTGATTTATGTGTCCAAAGATCCTAGACTCGATCTCCAGGCTTACTGTGGCTTGCTGAAAGGGTTCTAGCTGAATCTGCAGATGGCTGTTTGTGCTAGTGGGCTTCAGGCTTGGGGCTAGACGAGGAAAGTTGTGTTTCCCATTTTAATTAAAAGAGGTGTTCACAAGGTAAGACTAAAAGATGGATCCTACCCCAAAGACATGCATCTGCTTCACATAAAGTAAATGCATCATGAGTGAGAAATTGCTTGAAGACGATTATGATATTGAATATAGTGTGTGTTCATGGGCATGCACATGGATGCATACTGCTCAGTCAGCTAGAATTTTCCTCAAGGGTGGAAAATAGTGGTTTGGTTTACTATGTATGTTCTGCTCTGAAAAACGTATGCATAATGCTTTACTGGTTCATTCTTCTGGAGGCATCCAAATGTCTGGACCACTGAGATATTTCTTAAAAATATCTTAGAAGATTTCCTAGAAAAGATGAGTCTAGAGGAGGTCTCCCTGGTCACTCAGCCCAGTCTCCTGATGCAAAAGGCAACTTCATAAGAAAATCTTTTCACTAATGAACAAGGCCTGTCTTACCAAGGCTAGGAACTTTTGCCTCACCCTCTCAGACTAAAGAACTTCTGGCCCCAACTCGCTCAGGTCAGTTTGGTTTTCCAGTGAAAATTTTCAGCTGAAAAAGAAATCAAGAAATAGCTCCTCACCATTTACCCCCTGACTTATTTATAGAGCACAACCATATCCTTTCCCAACCTTGGCAAAGCCAGAAAGTAAGAGAGATCATGCTTGTGTTGCATAATGGAACAAGGTTCAGTGGCCTTCAAGAGTATGAGCAGTGATTGAGGTAGCCTTAGAAACAGTGTAAGTGTGTCCCTGGACTTACATTGGTGTGGCTTTCTGAGCTGTAAGGTTTATTAACTGAGCTGCTAATTCATCTGCAGTGAGTGCTCTCTTGATGCAACGATGCCCCTCATGACACCACAATCTTCCACAGTCAGCAGGCTTGGAGCTGGCTCTGCAGGCTTTGCAGCAGAGAATGCTGCATGGTGCAGATGTACTTTTTTTTGGTGTCTTTTCTAAGAAAGGTTCTGCATTTTCTAACCTATTGCCATCTAAATTGATCTTGATTCAGCACGGAAGACCAGCATAGGAAATGACACCCTCCTTCTGGAACAATAGCAAGGTTTGTAATTTCTTTGGAACCCGTTGCCCTTCCGTCAAGACATCTGAGCTTTCCAGGTGTTTTATAGGTTTAGTATTCAATTCCTGATCGAGGAGGGTGAGGCAGCCTTTTTCTGGGTTCCCCTAGATAGTGCAAAACATGTAAGAGGAAAGAGGGTCTTGTGATTGAGCTGAAGGGCTGTGATTCAGGATGCGTGGGTTCAGCTCCTGTTCCTGCTGTCTGCTTTCAGTGAAACCTTGAGGAAGTCATTCAACCTCTTCCTCTCACGCAAAATCTCTGATTCTTTCTGTCTTTTCTATTGGACTGAGAGATTATTCCACTAGCTTCACGTTCGTATGCCTTCCCCACCACTGTTGTCCCGTAACACAAGCTGGACAGGCTGCCTTCTCACACCTGGGGAGCAGAGTTCAGGTATGAGAGTTTTGGCATCTGTTGTTAGAATGAAGAATGGGATCCCCAACCAAATCTGCTACTAGGGCTCCTGCTTGCTTTTCCATCTCTTCCCCAGTTCTCTTACCCCCACTGCCTCCTTTTCTCCCCTGTCCCTCCTGAACCACACAGAAGTGGAGAGGAAGGGAAGGGCTAGGTTTACCCTCCCCACCGTGAAGCCCAAATACGTTATTATTGCTATCAGTCTTCTCTTAACCAGACATGGCATCAAGATTACTCAAATTGATGTCAACTGAGTACAAGTTACTCAGTTTTGCAAGTTGCTGGCTAAAATTATTTGAATTACCTAAAGCTAAATGATTTGTTAGAGCTGGAAAGTGGAGAGCCTCTGGTGTTTACACTATTGTTCACAGGGGAAGGGATAAATCCTGCTGCTTCATCTCTTCACTTTATAGACAAAAAAGGTGCACAGCGAAGACGTTTGTTCATACTTGCTTAACCTCAAATGGTTTGGACAGTTACTTTCCTCATACCTCAGTTATATTTTCATGCATATTCAGAGTTTTCATTAGCAAGTTATTTTGTGGCTACCCAGAGTGATGTTTAATAATTGCATTGAGCTGCTTCTCTCTTAGAAATCTTTAAACTGTAATAATGCAGTAAAACCTGCCTTTGCTCAGGAGATACCGGCGTAGAAGGAATCAGTGATTAAAATAATGGCCAAATAAGAACCAGTGTGGTATTTACTGATGGGAAGCTGCAGCTCTTTGCTGAATGTCTGGTAAGAAAGAAGAGAATGAATAATAGCCGCCAGTGTCCCAAGTTTGAAAAGTCAGAGGAAATGGCAGCAAGAAAAAGCAAATGAAGATGGATGAAACCCCAGGAGGGTGAAGGGAGATGTCCTCCATGCTGGATGGGGCTGGGCGGCTGACTCCTGGGTCACCTCAGCTGTTGCTTTTCAGAGTGGTGTTTTGAAAGGGCGCTGTTTGGGAGAAGTGCTTCCTGGCTGCCACCACCGCGTACCGCTTGCAGATGCTGCTGGTGGGTCAGTGGGAGGTCACAGCCAGTTAACTCAACACCTCCAGCGAGGAGAAAGCTCTTGGGGATAAACTGCCTTACTATCACTGTCTAACCCACACCGAGAGAACTCGCAGATGCTTAACTTGCCCCCTCGCTTTGTCCCAAAGCGCGTTTTCTTGGCATCATTAGCACTGACAACTAATACCTCTCCTCTCAGTCAGTGCAGTGGGTTCAGCATTGATTTCTCCAGCCTGGTGGTTGGGTTTTCTCCTAGCAGATCCCTCTTCCTGGGGCCAGGGCTGGGCTGCCCTCCAGTGCTTTGCCAGCACCTTGGCGAAGCTGTCAGGGACTGAGCGAGACCTCAGGGTCTGCAGAGGCAGCAGCATCCTGCGCATGCTTGGGTGCCTCCAGAGCACTCGTGGGTGCTCCTGGGGCTTGCTGTGTGCGTTGGGGCACACCCCCCAGTCCCATGGGACCTGAAACAAGGCCAGCTCCCTATTGCCACGACACTCACAGCGCCGTGGCACAGCAACAAAGGGAAGAGGCAGCTCCTACACCTCTGCTTGTGCTGTGTTGTCAGTGGTGACATCAAGGGTGACATCAAGAGGGGATAGACTAAATGTGAAGGTGGATGGTGTTTGCTTATAAGTTGTAAAGTCCAAGTATGTTCAGCAAAGTGCATCGAGTCCTGTAGGGCTCCAGAAGCGGAGCAGTTGCGTTTAAATCGCTGTTTTGAAAAAGATTAAAGATGCAAATAAATGTCACGAATAGTGCAGAAGCCCATTTCCTCTACATACAGGGAGGTACATGAGAAATCAGTCTATTGTACATTGCTCCATATTTTTGCTTCTGACAGCAGCTATCGAGCCCAGCTTACATGCAAGGCTGGTGCAGGCGCTCCCGGGTTGTTAGTCCTCTGGGTGTGAGGATCGGTGGGGTTTTCTCAAGTATCCACATGGATTCTGGGCAAAAGTCTGGAAAGGGTAAAATGCTGAGGCAAGGGGATTGAACTCTGCAAAACCTCTGCAGGTTGCAGACTGCTCTGTTCATGTCCATAAAAGAATTTAGTAGGCATATATTTTCTGTGTGTGGGTACATCAGTAGATGCGTAAAAGTACAAATGTCTGTTTTCAATAAAAGTATTCCGTGATCTAAACATCTTAAAATTCTTAGGCTTCACATTTTCTCAAACAGACTTGTTCAGGGAAACAAAAGAGAGTGCTTGACAAGATTATGGTGTTGCTTCTATACATTTCCTTTATTCTTGTGGCTAAAAGGAAATTACAATGTGTTGTTAAGTCAAAGTGTGGTCTGTGGAGCTGAACCAAGAAACCTTTAAATGGACTAAAATTCCCCTTCTGATAAAAGGGAAAACTACACAGCAGAGAGACAGGATATCTTTAATTTAAATGGTGGGTTTAGGTATATTAATTTGAGTTCAAAGCATCTTTCAAAGGGTATGATGCCCACATTTTTAATTTTACCTAATACTGAGCATCTGGTGTGGACTGGTTTGTGGTACTGAGAGCAAAAGGAAATACATTACTCATAGATGAAAGGAGTGAGGGGGAATCACTGTCCTGACTAAAAATAGCCTTTTTTCCACCAGTTAATATCAGCTGGAGGTTTGATTAAATAGTAATTGTCCAGAAAAAGACAATAATTGAGTGTGACTGTTTCCTTTCAGGGGCCAGGCACAGGTGGTGAAAGTTAAGTATTGTCCTTCAGATAAGGTCCTGAAAGCAGTTTTCCTGGATGTCCACCGAACCCTTCTGCAAAACGTCCTTTCTGGGTGCTGAGCTGCAGACAGACAAAATCCAGGCCTTTTTCTGCAGGGCAGCAGCAGCTCTCGGGGATGCAGCACTGGAGGATTTTATGGCTGCATTGCAGATCCTAGCTGGCTCACCTCTTTGGCTGGAACTCTAACCCAGAGGTGCAGAGATCACAAGAGACAAATGTCTTGAATTACAAAATGAGGTTGACATCTATAAAAGTCAGAGCACATCTAGTAGGCAACATGTGTAATAAGACTATAACATTATATCTAACAGGGAGATTGGAAAGCTAAGAAAACCCCACTACTTCATTCAGATCTGCAAGTTCAAAACTGAAATACCCCCCGATTAATGCTTTTTGAGTTTCTCCCCTTCGTAATTTATTGACCTGAGTACCTATGTGCTTTTCCTAAAAATCAGTCTGTCTCTTTCTGCATGAGGTTAGTGATGATACTGGTAACAACTTTAGGTAGCTTTATTGGGATGCAGAGTGAAGAAACATATTCCTGTGAGGTTAACAATATTTTCCTCGATGTTTCTGTAAGCTTATTCTCTCTGAATTACCCTTTTATGCCTTGTAATGTTAACACTTATCGCTTGGCTGGGACTTTGCATATTGAGAATAGCTAAGAATTATTTAATTAACCTTTGTCGGTGTCCAGTGAGCCAGGCAGCCATGAAAGAGCCAGGCAGGAAATGCTTTTTCTGCCCTGTGAAAGTTTTCAAATTACTACTTATTCTGAGTGGAACGGACTCAAAACTTTGGGAAGTTTTTTGCAAAGGAAAAGTGGAGGAGGAGAGAGCGTGAGAGACCAAGTGGTTTGTTGCAGAATAGCCCAAAGCTACAGAGTGCTCCCTGGGAAAGGGGAAAGCTATCATTTCAGCCCTTTGTCCTTCCCAGTGAAGATTTGGGACTTTAGCCTTGTGCCTCCACATGCTGAGTTAGGACCATGGCAGCTGGGCCAGAGTCAGGCCAAGCTCTGCTGTGTGGCCTGGGGAGAAGCGCTCAGGGAGGCGCTCACTGTAGCCCGGTAGTGAGAGCATCTCCCAAGAAAGCTTTGCTGGCTGTAGTTCAGACTGTCTTTTCTCTTACACTCCAGGTAAATGGTCTCACTGCAAGGTGAGGCCAAGCTCTCACCCAGCTAGAAATATCACTCGCTTCACAAGCAGCACACATATTCTACCAGGAAGCCTGGGGTTTGGCTATTTAACATATTCCAGGGGAAGCTGACCCATTGGGTAGGTAAAAGGTAGGTGCTTCAAAGCCACAGCAGAAATTGATACCATATTCAGTTTGAGAATTCGGATGTCTTGACTCTGTGGTTTAAACCACTAGACCACACTCTTTCTGAAATAGGTAGGAATATTTGCATTTTTATATAAGGAAACTGAGGCACGGAGAGGGTACAAGGCATGCCAGAAGCCACGTAAGGAGTCCGTGGCAGAGCTAAGAACAGAACCCAGGTTTCCTGATACCAGCACCTGTGATTCAGCTACAGCATGCTGCAAGAGCAGGACAGGAAGGGGCAAAGAGACAAAAATTGAATTTCTTCTGAAAGTGAAGACTCTTCTTGCTTCAGGTTGTGTTTTCTGTTATACCCAGAGCAAAGATAAAGTCAGAGTCATGGCCGCATGCCTGTAATTGAATTTTATTTTCTTTAACAGTTGGGTTTAACGATGAATATTGCTTTGGCACCTACCTGGGGAAACTGCTGGCCTCCTGCTATTCACAGATTGGTAGGCTAAAGCAGGAGACTGCCCATTGAGAATATAATCCTGGACTGCAGGGGGGCACAGAGATGTCTTCACCTTTGGGAGGCAGCCTGTTGTTTAAAGTAACTAGAGCCCCAAACTCCTCATGTAGGTACAGCACAGTGTGCAGAAAATTAATGTGAACTTTAAAGAGAGCTGTCTTGACTTGATGAGAAGGGTGACAGATCTGCTTGTGACAACTCTATGTAGAATATACCTAGGAAATTTTAAAGGGAAAGTTAGCTATGAGTTTGGGAAAGCATCTATTTTCCTGTCTACCATCATTGCAAATAGAGTAGAAACCCAAGACATTTCTCTCCACGTTTATCAATGTGTTTTAATAGGGAAAAAAAAAAAATGGGGTCAGTAAGTCCTTTGAAAAGAGGCTGAAATGAAGGAAGATTGAGAGTTCATCGCTTCCATATTTTGAGCCTATGACTTCCAAAATCAAAGGCCTAGTAATCCTAATGGATTGACTTCCAAAATTCCTTGGATTTGTATTGCTGGACTTGTCTCTCTCCAGGGCTTAGCTGGATCCCTGCAGATAGATTTTCAGGTTTATATGCTGTAATTCCACTTAGTCCAGCTGTAAACTTGTGGTGGCTGAATTAATACATTATAGGAGGAGGGAAAAAAAAAAGAGGAAGAAAAAAAAGAATATACCTACAAACCCCCTGGCTCGTATATCAAATCCTGAGGGGAGAAAACTGGGCATTTCAATTAGTTGTGTGGCCTGATTGAAGAACAACCCCATGGCTAACAAAGCTTTGTCTGTAGTATCAGCTTGCTCCTCATCCACCAGGACAAATAGAGTGGTTGGTCATTAACGGGCTAGCCATCGGGTAGGGGTTTTGTTCTTAAATGGGGGCTTTGTCTTATCCCTGCTGTTTAAGCCCTCTCCAAGCACTCCTCACCTGTCATATCTGTCATACATTTAATTCATCACGCTCTCTGGTCAAAAGCTACACTGATAGTATCAAGAGAAGAGGAGGGGGCTTCTTATAACTTTAGCGATCAAAGGAGATTACCAAGCAAATAAGATTTTAATGAAGACGGCAGGTTTGGAAAGGAGAATTTACTGCATTGCGAATCACTCACACATAAAGGTTCGGTTTAGCTGTGTAGTATTTCAGAGTGGAATCCCAAACCATTAGAGAAAGAAGGATGGATACATGTGTTGGTTTGTGGTTTTAATTAAAAACACAGAAGGGGGTGGGGAAGAGCTCTTTTATTTCACTTATAAAGACCCTATTTTATTCTGTAAATATGGAAAGTATATTAGACTGTATTTAAGCACAAGTTTGTCCCAACGATGACAACGACATCAAGCAATTTGCCACGGATCTGGCATTGTCAGGCCAGGCCTCTGTTATTTGACCTAAGTGTCCAAGTGTCAGTCATGGTAGTGAGATACGCTCGGCCTCGCTGTAACCACTCGGGGCAGTTTCCAGCTGCAGGACACCCGTGTTTTGAAGGAAGGCAGCCCTGTGCCGGGGGAGCAGGGAGCACCCGACACCTTTGCTCACAGGTTTGCACAGAAAAGCACATGCTGCCCAAAAAACCCTACTACTACTAAACCTGCAGTCTTTCCCCAGAGGAATTATCCCATCTGGGGCTGACAGTCAGAACTCCATTTTCTGGTAAAGTGGAAACAACTGGTGGGGAATTATCTGTTGCAGCTCCTCCTGCTCCTGGAGTACAGCAGTCAAGTGGTCCCCGGGCAGTCATTCGGAGGTTTGGTGAGCAGTGAAGATGCCCTATTGGTAACATAAAGCAGTGCTTCGGCCACCAGCTCGCATCCATGGGGTGTGTAGAGCCAAACCTGCCCTGTTAGCAGCAGAACCAGTGACTTTGCTTTTGCAGTTTTCCCTCATGATGAAAAGAAAGTCTCTGCAATCGATGCAGCCTTTGATAAAAGAAAGGGTGGTTGTATTATTAGCACGGATGTTAACTTCTTCACTTAAAACACAGGGGGGATGTGGCTGGCCAACTTGCTTTAAATTGAATTAAAAATGTGGGGTCTGGGAAGGAGATCACAAAACATGTCTGAGCTTGTCAGCCTTTGCAGCTTGGGTGGAAAACTCCAGTTCTCACTTTCCGCTGAGTAATACTGAGAGCTCATTATTTGTGTGGTTTTCAACCTGGCTATGAATTATGAATGATTTATTTTAAAAGCGATAAACTATGGGCTGGCCCTTCAGCTATGAGGAGGGCCCTATAGCTGAGGTGTTTTACATCCAGTGAGGAGATGGGCCTCAACATCCTTCTGATGTCGGAGACACTTTCTTGCATTTGCAGTTGTATTTCAGCCAGTATCCATCCCTTCAGCTGTAGCCCCCGGGATCTCCTGATCTGCAAGACACAATGAACTGGTTTTACTGAGGGAGAGATGAAAAATCACATGCTGTCATCTGCTGACATGAATTAACAGAACCAAAATCAGACCCAGATTTATTTGCAAGTGAAGACGGGATAATGATACAGCCAGCACCAGTTCAGAAACTCTGCTTGAACCTTGCTTTGAGTAAGCATGTCAACAAAGAGCTTCTAAACTGATTTGCTTGACTCAATACCGATAAAGCCCGTGTGTGAATAGGGCCTATATTTATCTGATACTCTTGAGGAGACAGGACGGCAGCAGCAGTAGCAGCTGCAGCAGAGCTCTCCCGCTGCTCACACCAGTTCAGTGGATGGGTGCTGGTGGCACTGGGAGTTGTTCTGCAACACTCTGCCCTGTAAGCAGGGTTGGCACGTGTGCCAGGCGCAAACGTTTGCATTTACTGTTGGTTCAAGGACCTCCATGCTTTTATTCTGCTGAAAACTCCTTTTTTTTTTTTTTTTTTCTGCTCACTTAAGAGGGACAGAGGCTGCTTTACAAGGTCATCTTTCCCTTCATGAGTTAGAGACTCTGGGAAGGTGCATAGGTTACTTGAGGTATGGAGGAACCATCTTGACTAATGTGTTCTGGTTATAGATCTTAAGAGGTATTTGCAGGACCAGAGACTTATGTACTTATGCAAAGAAGTGTTTTTTAAAATAACATAAGTCCACATGACAGCATATAAAAGTCAAATGACAGACCAATTCATGGGTTATTGTTACAAAACGAACCCTTCAAATGAGCTCCTAAAATTCTCTGTGGTTGGAGTTTCACTTACGGAATTTACTTTTAAACCACTTTCTCCAAGTTTAAATCTGTCTACAGAAAACTTCAAAAATTCTTTTTTTTTCTTTTCTTTTAAGGAAAAGAGAAGAACTAAAATAGCATGTTTGGGTTGGTTTTTTTTTTCTGCATTTAAGTGAATGATTTTGAAACATATCACCCCATACCTGACTGGTATTAAAGGAAAAAAATTACCTTCAGAAACTGGGCATCACTTTTCTTCAACAGAACAAAAGCCACTGTGCCAACACTTAGAAATGCAACACATCAACTCCTCTTATAGCTCATACTTTATTCTCAGCATCAAAGCTCTGGTGGGAGGGAGGGAGAAAAAAAACAGAGAGTGAGAGAGCGAAAGAGTCAAGCTCTTCAGAGCCTCTAATGACGCGTGCCAAACACGTGGAAGGTAAATCCCCTAATTCAGTCTATTCTTTCAGCATTCCCTGGCGGGCGGCCAAGCTAAATATTTCTGCCAGATAAAAAATGCACCCTTTTACGCAGCACTTTCTTAACAGGATGGCTCTCCAGCTTTAGCGAAGGGGGCTTCTCTGGGGGAAAGCCAACATGTGTGTTCTCTTATCTATTTATTTATTTTATTAAAAAGGGGCTTTATGGGCTGTGATTGGATTAACTTAGTGAACCCTGGAGGAAGAGGAAAAACAAACTGGGAAGCTGGTTTAGCACCCCCACCTTTTTGTCATCTTCTTTTGGGATTTCCTGGCTGGCTGCCACCTTGAGCCTGTTGAATGTTCTTTAGATCAATCAATTAAAAAGGCTTTAATATTTGGGTGATTGGAACGCAACATATGGGCTGCTGGTGCGGATGTCATGTGGTGCGTGGAGTTAATTGAAATGATTAATAGAGGTGTTAGTTTCTTCAAGACTAATTGAAGAAAGAATATAATTGGAAGCATGGACTAACCATTATTGTTGATTTTTTTTTTTTAACATGTTGTGTTCCTTAAACACTTTGACATGTTCGTAAGCAGGCAGATGGATTTTGTTTAGTTTTCTTCAATGTGGTGATTTGCAAAATCACGTGTACTGTATGTCCCAAAGTCAAATCTAGTTTTAATGAAAGTTAATCTGAAAAAATATTTCCACATGTCTTCTCAATTTCAGTAACAAGCACACACCCCGAAATTCTGGTACCTGTTTGTCTTCAGATCCTCACTAGACTTAAACCAATTTACCCAGCCTCACTGTTATCTGTGGGGTTACAGCATCCATCCTCAGAAACTGGTCATGAGCCTCTGAAGGTCTGTTAGGGCACTCTTCTCTCTGTGCAGTGAGTTGTGATAATTTATGCTCTTCTGGTGTCCTAGCACACTGCAAACATGCCAGGTATTTCAAGGAAATAGCATCTTGATCTTACTGCCTCACACCTTGTCAGCCTGACCATATTTCAAAGGGATCCAGTTACCTGTACATAGGAGTGGCAAAAGCTTGGCTTTCACAGTCAAAATTAAGTGTGAAAGGAGAGAAATTCAGAGGATCTAACTGACATCAAACCTTTTGGCCTCTCCACCTTCTTTAAGAATAATACATCCTTTTTTTTTTCAGTAATAGTAGTAGTCTGTGAATTTTTACCAAAATTGTTAACCTATCGTAAAAATCAAAAAGAAAGACATGAACTGGCTTGCAGAGGACATCTGGCAGCAAGGAGGGGGTACAAAGGATGTGTGTCTGAAAGCCATCCTGCTGCAGAGGGTAGCTCTCAGGTTAGAAATGGGGAAACTGAGAAAACATGACAATCTCTCATCTGTAGTCAGCAAGCACAGGCTGGCCGCTCGAGCGGGGCGCAAGAAAGAGCAGCACCGCGTCCTGCTCGCTGCTGGGCTGTGGTTATGGGTGCCGTAGCAAACTTTCAGCTGGGGATTTCTTAAGACTGAAGATCATGGCTTAAATGACTTGCAAATATACTAGAGGGCAAGCAGTTGCCTTTGGGAGAAGGAAGTGGGGCAAGATGGTAAGGGAGTGTTGATCCAAGAGGTAAGTCAGTTCAGATTTAGGACAGATACATTTCAAAGTGCAGTGTTTTCCCACCAGCCTTCTTTTTGCCTGCTTTTGGTAAGAGAGGAAAAGCTTATGCATAATTTTAATGTTCTGGAAGAGAACTGTCTTTCTGGAAAGGACACACAGATTTTTCTCTACTGTTTTCCTTCGCACATGTGGTGTAGCTTATGTATTTGTGCAGCTTTTTCAGTAGTCAGAAAGTTTATTCTGCAGCCCAGAATAAACTGAAGAGAGAAGTGATAGATAAGTCTAGAGGGGGGTTGTTGTTGGCTTAGAAGAAAAGAGTATAGGATGGTTTTAATATTTTAGAGTCTTCCCACACAGATTTCCAGTGATGCTTTGAAGGCAACTGTGTGTCTGCAAAGACTTTGAGCCTCCCCGGAAGATGTGGCCTGTCTTGTGTACAGATCTGAGCGAAGCGTTTGTAGAAAGGAAGTGGTTGTCCTGTACTGGGGGCTGAGAGGAAGGGAAGACATTAGGTCTGATTGCAAGCTTCCCTTACTCCCCGTTGCCTGATTTGTGTGCACGTAGTGATAATAATTTTAGACGAGGGATATGCTGGGATGGACTGGTGAAAATTAATCTTTAATAAAAAAAAAAGAAGTTTGGTGATGAGATAGCTGCTGAAGGATCTGGTTTTATTACAGAAAACTGCTGCAATTAGGTAGTCACTTGTGGATACTAATTTTTTAATCTTAACAGTAATGAAAAATAGCAACATCATTATTCTGTTGTCTCCATTGCCCTGTAGGATTGAGGGTATGAAAAAGAGCACTTTATGTAAACTTACTGGAACAGGAGCATCCACTGTGTATCAGGCTTTCCTATGGTGTGTAATTAATACAATTCTAGTGCATTGGCCTGGGCTGCTGAAACTGGAATAGCAGGCCAGGAAATAGGGTTTACATCTCTGCACGTGCTTTGTGTGTGATTTGCAGGTGATGGCAATATTCTCATTCTCGTACAAAGGAGAATGTTCAGTAACATCCCCCTAAAATTAACCTCAGGAAACTGAGATCTCTAGTGGAAGCAGGGCTGGGAGCATCACCTGTTGATAAAATAGACAGACCATTTGCATTAGGAGATCCACTTCTAGGTGTTCATAAATCTGCTGCGACAGGCCCCATGTCTTGGAGCAAAAGTTTGAATGACAGGTTCTGTGGCCTGGAGCAGGACAGCATATGTGGCAGGGGAAAGGTGGTGGCCGTTGCTGTCGGGGATGCTCAAATACCATCCCTTTGCCAGGAGCACTTCCCGGTTCCTGGATCTGCACACGTGCTTCATTTACATGGGGTCTGTGTCAGAGGAAGACCAGGATACACAGCAGTCCTGTCCCCACTTCCATTCCTGACTCCCACACCAAAGAGAATTGCTTTTAAGCTAGAAGACAATCTAGATGACTGTCAGAGCATCCCCATAAGCTGTGGTAGGACATCATGGTTTGCTTCAAGGACTGAATGCTGTTTGGTCTAGAACTGAGCACCTGAACTGATTGCTGAAGAGTGCACGCTCAGTGCATGCTTACTGCAATCCATCCTGAGGCCACAGAGTCATCAAAAGGAGCTGTTTTTAATAGCCTATGGACAAGACCTGAACCTGTAGGGGATTATGAAGGAGAGACTGCGTCTGGAGATCAGCAGTGTGAGGGAGGAGGAAAACTGAGAGTAAGGTTGGTACAAGACTGAGGGATTTATCTTTATGGGTTATTGTAGATGAAGACAAGCAAGCTTGGTGTTAAAAGCGGGTGGGATGTAAGCCAGCTCTCATCCAAAAGCTGCCTGACTGCATTAGCATGGTGCTAAGCCCAAGCTAATATATCCGGCTTCTCACCAGGGCTTAATAGCTCAGGCTCAGTGCCATACTAACATAGTCACAGGACTTCCAGTTGGCTTGACACCATGTCTGCTCAATGTGTGAACTGAGCTCACCGCTACGTGCCTGCAGAGGAGCACCAGGAGATGCCTGGAGACTTGACTACACCACACTGCTGTTCAGTCTAGGGAGGCCAGGCCTGCTAGGCAGCAGAGACACATGGGAATGGAGAGTGTACCATGTGTGCTAAGATCAGAAGGGGAGAGAAGTGGAGTGCAGATGAGGAACCAGGAGAGACTGAAACTGGCTTGATGAGAAGACTTGTCACATGGAGCCTGGGTGAGGGAATACAAAATGGGAGTGACTGGAAAGGGAAACAAGAGGGGTCTTCAGGAACAAGGTGAGGACTTGCTGGGCAAGGAAGCCAAAGAGAACTCTGAGACAACATCTGGAAGATGGGCTGAGGCAGGAAGAGAGGAAAGGAGGAACAAGATCTACACCAAATCTGGCATGAAACCAAGATGCCTGAAAGCAGTCATTCCTTTGTTTCCAGCACATCACCTGGGGAAACCCACCAGCAGAAGTGTCCTACCCCTTCCAGTGATTGTGTTGACCTTGGCAAAAACAACTGTATGGTTGCTCCGAGGCAGGTCTGCTAGCTTCTCTCCAGAGGTCTGCCCATGGCAGATCACAGTGTCTGCTGATGATCTGTGTGGGCATCTCTGCTTTTTCTATTTGCAGTTTCAAAAATGAGCACAAAACCTGTTGAAGAACATCACTAAAATTGCGGACTCAAGTTCTCCAGAGTTTAGGTTGTTTGCCTAACCCAAATTTGATCCTCTTATGCATTATGATACAGTCTTTAATTACTCATTTAATTACTGTTACTTGCCTCATTCAGGCATCAGACAAGCTTGCTAGGGGAGGTGAATTGGAGTGGTGTAACAAAATGTTATCTTGAAGACACCTCTTCTCCCCCATCTCATTCACTGCAGCATAAGGAAGTAAAAGCCATGGCTGGAAGAAGTGTTGCCCTTCTCAGGGCAGGTGAGCTCTGCTCTCAGGAACCAGGTATTACTTCTGCCCATGATTCTGAATCAGTTTCATGCCAATTCACCTCAGTAAAGCCTTTTGTAGGTGGTCATTAATTCTGGCATCTTTCTGGGAGCCTGATGTGAAGCCCTGCAAAATACAGAGTCATCACAGATGCCAGGAAGAGAAACATTTTGAACATAGAAAGTAATGCACCGTGCTGAGTGAGTCGACTACTCTACATCCCAAAATGAATATACGCTTTTGATGTTAATGTCATTGTGTCTCCATACCCCTTCTGCAGAGCAAGAATAGCAATAGTACCTTCATCAGCATATGGGGGAGGTATTGTGAAAATCAGATTAGTCATTATTTGATGTTTGTGAGGCATTCAAGCACTGCTGTTGTGATGAGCAAAGTGGAAAAATACATGACAAAATTGGTTTACCTTCCATTTCAATGGTCTGTGGTAAAAGCAAAGCATTGGGCCTCTCAAAGAGAAAGAAGAGAGAAAAAAATGGGGAAAAAAATGACTTTTTTAGTCAGCACGCTTCTTTCTAAACACTGAACAAGAAAGAGATCTGGTAGGGAAAAAAAAAAGGATGGTGCATTGTAGAAAAGGAGTGCAGCACTGAATTTCTGTCTGCAATTCTACACCTGGCATCTCCTGCCATTTGAAAGTATGCCTGATTTTGCACCATAGTCCTCTCAGTTACTGTAATTTTGGAGCGTTTGCCTCACTGCAAAGTGTGGCTTTTTATGGGAGGCTATTTGTCTTGCAAATCTGATGGTTTGCTGTAGTTTTTTACAGAACTTTGACTCAGCTTCAGGGAAGGAGGAATGAAGAAGCAGAAGAGTGAACTTCTGGAAGCTGAAACCCTCCTTTCCCTGCGTTTGAGCAATCTGTGCTCTTATGAAACCTTTCGAAATCTCATTTGCTGATGTCTTTCTGACCCCCAAAATTATGCTTGTGCAAATGTTGACACCCAGCATAGATGAAATCATTGACTTAGAAAAACATATTTAGCTTATCAGAAACTGCACAATTCCAACAATACACTACTAACACCAGCCTTTTCTTTTCTTTTCTTTTCTTTTCTTTTCTTTTCTTTTCTTTTCTTTTCTTTTCTTTTCTTTTCTTTTCTTTTCTTTTCTTTTCTTTTCTTTTCTTTTCTTTTCTTTTCTTTTCTTTTCTTTTCTTTTCTTTTCTTTTCTTTTCTTCTTTCTTTTCTTTCTGAATTGTTTGTGGTTAGTTGGCAGATGGCATTGTGAATCAGGTTATATGTATGTGAGGGAGCAGAGTGTTTTTTAGTTCATATGAACCCAAATCCACATCACTTATAAAACTTCTTTTTTTTTTTTTCTCTGCTGATCATGAATTTTCTGTGTGGTTATGATCTTGATATGTTTACTAATTTTCTGGTGACAGTTTTAATTACACACCCCCAGAGTGCATAAGCAGAACAAGAACTAGACACATTTTCCAATTGAATTCAGGCTGTGTGTAGATTTCCTCTGTGTGTTGGACTCGCAGCTCACACTGAAAAAGCATCAAAGTCTCCCCAGTGACCACCCAAAATTAGTTAGTCCTCAATTGTTTTTTTGATGATTCTGACACTAAATTTATTTGATTTGTTTGCTGAAGGAAAGTGATCTGAAAGTGGATGGACAAACCATAGGAAAAAAATTGAGGTTTTGGTCTCCTATATCATGCCACAACAGGCAGGGCAAAAACACTTGCCATATATTTATTTGTGGACGTCTGTTAAGCCAGAAGATGCATTTACACTTGATTTCACATCTTAGATTATTAGGATCACAAAATAATTCCAGAAAGAAAGACATGTTTCTATGGAGTTTGCTGTGCGTGGGAGGAGGGAGCTGCCCTCTAATAAACTAGTGAAAAAAATAAAAAATAAAAAAATCTTGGTCTAAAAGAGACAATTTTGAGTTCTGCTGTTCAGAAATGAGTTTTAGGGTTTGTGTTTTAAATTAAAGGTGTGGCTGAATGTTCATTAACCCTATGATAAAAGCGGTAAAAATAGGTGCAAAATGACTCTTGTGCAATGTTGCAATTTACCTTTATTTTAAACTGGCTTACACATCTTAATACATTATGACAATCAGAATTATCAGGCCACCAGGCGGAGAGGAGTTTGTTTTGTTAATTGCTCTTGTTAAGCCTAATTACAGAACGGGGTGGAGTGGATGCGAGGGGAGGGAGGAATCTGCTAGCAAGAGGAAATTCTAAAATCCTCGGAGCGGTTCCAGGCAGTGCGTGTTGAGGAGCGAGAGTGCGGGTGTGGTGTGCATGTGCGGGTGTGCGAGCATGCGGGTGTGTGTGTAAGGGTGTGAGAGTGAGTGACAGACCTTCCATATGGACTAAAACCCTGAGATGCATGAGCTGGAGGTGGGGAACCTGTGCTGTGTGGACACATGAAGGTACAGCTGAACAAAGAACTATGCTGTGTTTTGCTTTATGAACTAATTCCTTTTTTTCTTTTTTCTTTTTTCTTCTTTTATTGGGGGGGGAGGGCAGCATGACACAGATTATTTCCTTTGCTGTTATTTTTTGCGTTTTCGTGTTAGATTGGTTAGCTGTTGTGATGTGCCATACTTTGATATCATGGGTTGCCAGCACAAGGTGTGTGTACGTAGCTGTGGGTTGGTACCCTAAATCACTTTGAACTGTTTTCCTTCTTCCCGTGATTGCAGCAGAGATGTGCTGCTTGCAAACTGTGCTGTTTGTTTAGACTTTCCAGGGGAAAATGTACACCCAAAGAGCCCTTCTGCCCGGCATTATTCCAGTTTGTTTGTGTGCCCCACATTAGGCTGCCAGCGACTTACTGTGCCTGACCTGCATTGTCAGCCCCCTCTGTTGCCTCGGGAGCCTCCGGGACAGAAGTTTCTGATAAAGCAGTTTTTGAGCAAGCCCAACGCGAAGTAAATGATTATATAACAAATCTGTGCTCTTCTCCGGGGTATGTTACCTGACTTGTTTGATGCCAAGGTGGTTTTATTGTTTTGGCTGCTGGGTGGAGGGAGGAGACTAGAACAGCAGAGGAGTCACGCTTTTGTTTCGCTTAATTACAATGTACGCTTTTAATAAAACCTTTTAGTGCCGTGAATTAAATGGCATTGCAATCCTGCACAAGAAGAAAAATGCTACTGCTGTTGTAGCTGACAGCTGAGTGGTTAGATGGCCAGCGTGAGGCTGAGGCTCAGAAGCCTTTTCTTTGCTGGCTGGAGGTACTGCTGGGTAAATGTGTTTACTTTTTCCTTAGTATTTATACTAGTTAATGTGTCGCACTAGATAAATCTACTTCCTGAGTCCATCTTTCAGCTCGCTCTCTTCCCTCCCAATTGACAAATGGTTTGAGTTTGACACCGTTTTATCAGTTGAGCCCCTGCTGGGTGCTGCATGCCTGCTTGTTTCTGCTTTATCATGAAAAGTGAATTATCTGCAATATTTTGTTACCATCTATCTAGCAGTTGGCAAGCCTTCCCGTATGAACTGATTTAGATTTCAGCAAGGGGAGGCTGTTGTCTTTCTCTGCAAAGCCCCGTTGTTGCTCTCCGGGAAAACAAAAGATCCCAGAGCTTTCTGCACCGCAATCTGCTGCTGTCCCACTTTCAAGGAGGTGTTTTGTTTGTTGCGGCAGCTTCCTATCTTAAAATGATAAACTGAGCGGACATGTGTGCTGTTTTAAACCTCTGTCTCCGGGGCTTTGTGTTCACTTAGGTTATTTTGTGGTAGGCTCTGGAGCGATTTAAACTTAGTTTAAAGATTACAAAGCAAAAGGGAAAGCATCAATATCTTCAGCGGTGGTAGTCTGATGAGGAATAGCTGTCAGAAGAAAACTCCGCTGACTTACCTCAAGTGGGTTGCAAATGCATTAGGGATTCATTAATATTAATAGTAGAATAGACATTTCCTGCATTCGTTTTGACATCTTCCACGCTCTTTTTTTCCCCCCTTTTTTTTTTTTTTTTAGAGCAAGTCGGAGTGCAGTTTTAACACTTATTCAAGTTAATACAAGGATGATAAGCTAAAGTTAAACAGAGGGAGACCCCTGAGTGTGTGGGGTCGGTCTCTAGGAGTCCTGGAATTCGGTGTTGTGCTTTAGAGAAAGATTGTGGTAAACTCTTGGGTGAGGCTTTCAGGGCAGTTTGCAAAACGGGTCCACGAGGTACGATTATAACCAGAAGAAATTGTTCTACAAGGGTGATGCGAAGGTCATTATCACAATGGCACGCAAGGGTTAACAACCGTGTAGTTCTCTAAGATGGGCACAGTAGTGGTTTATTCGCAATTTCAGGAGTGAAAAAAGAAAATCCAAACCTTTCTCCAGTCTCCAAATGTTTTCTGAGATTGGCTGCACTGTTCAGTTTGAAAAATAAATAGATCTAAGGTGATTTTGACTTGTTTTCCATCTTGTAAGTCCTGTGATGCACATTTGCATGCTTTCTGCTCTGTCACCTGCAGGCTTCCAAGCTTTCATCAAAAATAATAATAAAAAACAACAACAAAAGATAGAAACACCAACTGTCTTTGAGAGGTAAAATAAACCCAAGAACATCATCAGCAACAGGAGGAAACATGTAATTGTGATGATGGGTTTTTTTCAGCATCCTGCACAGCACACGACAATTTCACCCACTGAGCTCGTTAACTGGAACTCCTAGAAGTAAAGTGAGGCAGGGGCTTGCTTGTTAGAGACAACACAGCTAAGAGTTGCAGTCTGTGTAATATCAAAAGGAGAAAAAAAAAAAAGAGAGAACCCCCCACAAAGCACCTAGTCTGGCAAGACCAGTGATGCAGCAGCTACAAATGCAGAAGTGCACACAAGTTTGGCAGCTCTTACTGGTAGGGCAATTTCAATTGTCAGTGTGCGTCTGCTCTACTTGTTGAGCCTAATGAAAAGTACAGTTTAATCACTGGTGTGCCAAATTGACCATGATTAGCTGTTATTGCAGATTAGCGCATTGTCTGGGGCTCCAGAATTATTGATCCGGGTGCTGTGCTCTGGTGTTTTCTGTGCCCTCTATCGTAACCTCTTCTTAATGCTTAGGGGAGGGAAGCAGGAAAGGAGAGTAGGAGAGAAGAAGTCCAGATGGGAAGAAAACAGGTCCTGAAAAGACCACATAGGAACTAGGTCAGGTACTCTGGAGATTAAAGAAGCATGCTTCATCCCTGGACGCAGGAGGCAGGGACAAGTAGCATACAATTACGAGGAATTAGAACGGCAACAAGTAGTGCAGATTTATCAGCTTTAATTGTCTATTGTCAGGACAGAGCCCTTCTTGTAGATCAGGCACTGCCAATGCTTTAATACCTCTAATGGACTCTCTATTGTGGGATTATCTCTCCTAAGGACAATGTCTTTCTTAAAACTAGTTGTTTTGGGAGGGGAGAAAGAAAAATAAAATAGAATAAATAAATAATAATAAAAAGAAAGTGGCCGCCGCAGCCCTTGTCTTTTTTTGCTCTCTGATTTGTCACATTCTGCAGGAAGTAGCTGAGAGCCCAGTGTTGCTCTTCTGTCAGCAGCGCTATTCCTTCAGGGGAACTGATAGATACCTATTGAACATTAACCCCCTTTGCTCCACCTTCCCCAACAAGCTCCTCCAGAAACAATAGCTGGTTGATAAAGAGCAGATAAGCAAGGACACCCGGCTTAAGAATCTTTCTGCTGTCTTTATTTTAAAAGCTTTCCTGGGTTTTGCAAAGTAAACATTACAACATTTAAAGAAGGATAAGGTGTCAACTATTTAATGAGAAGTTGTGTTTAATAGCGTAGGAATTCTTCCCTCCCCCAGCCAGCACACAGGTATGAAAAGACTGTTATTTCACCACCCTGGGGTAGGAAAGGTGGAGAAATGACAACTGTACTCTTAGAAGCTTAAAGCGTGGTCCTTCAGCCCACCCCTTCCAGATTCCCTAGCCATCTCTAAACATACAGTCGCTATTCTGAACCCTTTGGTCCTAGATGCACAGTAGTCGCGTTGCTGGATCTGTGGTAATCTGTGGGCAAATATTTTCATTTCCACCATATGCGCTTTGTCATGGTGTGTAGCTGTTGTTTTTGTTAATCTGTTTTGAAACGTGCTCGCTCCGTGGCCAGTTCTTTGTCTGAGAAAAGTGCCGTGGTTCCACCCATGGATCTCTGTCTCCTTCTGCTGCATTGATCAGCTCCATGAGATTGGGTAGCCTGGGGAGTATCTCAAATGAAATTTGAATTGTGCAGGAACAGAGCCTGAAGTTTCACTGTGGTTCATATGACTCAGTGGGCAGGTCGAGGACACCCCAAAAAGTGTCACAACTGCCAAGCTGGGAAGAGACATGGAGGTTGAATTAATGTAATTCATTCTGAGGTGGCTTTGTTATTTCAGATTGTTGTCAGCTTGTTGCAGGGCTGATGTGTTTGAAATACACGAGTGAGCTTTCTAATATCTATTATCTACACTGTCCCATCCCTTCTCTGCAATGATCTGGAAATCAGCCTATTTTATAGGAAAATTTCCAAAAGCACACCCTTTTTCTCAGTCCTGTTGGACTGAGGTTGGAAAGTGGTTGGAATGGGCTGTCCTTTTTTCACTGATTTTCCCCCAGACTCAGTTGCTACAAAACAGACAGCATTCAGAAGTCCATGTTTGGGGTGTTCAGGGTTGACTTTTGTGCTCAGGTTTTCTTGTCTGGTGTAAACTTGGGTTGGCAGAAACGTGCAAAGACAATACAAGCGCTGTGGTATGGGCTCCTGGCTATGTTCCCAACAGTTCCCAAGGCCACCATTGCTCAGATGTCAAGGCTGATGGAAACCAAGAGGACAACATCTGTGGTCTTCACTGTGAGGCATTTCCCCTTCCGTAAGGGATGAGATGGCTCCTTACGTTTAGCCCAGACCCTGAAGCCTGCTGCCGTTTCCCACGATGCAGAGAAGTGCAGTGACAAAGCCTCTGCTGTTGCTGCTTTCTCAATACCTTCACCCCAGCTTGCTTCCTGGGAAAAAGAGTGAGTGACTACAGACTGTTTTGGTTTTGCTGCTTAGCTGAGTTCACAGCAAAGAGTAACCCAACTTCTCACAGTGACTTCTTGCCCTCCTAGTAGTAGGCCCAGACTGTCTTAGCTCCTTCTCAAACTTGAGCTTCAGCAAAGGGAAATGGCTGAAGCTTAGTTCTCACTTCTCTGTGCTGCAAGAATCTGTTTGGGTTTTTTTTACGTCGGAGGAGGATTGCTTAGGCTTATTCATAAGTCATCTGAGCAGCATTTTAATAAGGCCTGCCTGGAGACAAAAAGGGGTATTTTAGTTTGACTCCTATTTTTTCTCTTTTTAAGGAAAATTTCTTGAGAGGATAAACCAACAGAAATCAAGAGATGTTAAGGCTTGCACAAGGCAGTAGCTGAGAGTGCAGCCAAATGATCTGCTCTTGGTATTGCACAGCCGAGACAAAAATAAACGTAAAGGCATTTGGAAGTGCTAGGAGGCAATGACCAGGGTGCCCTGTAATTAAAGGCAGTCCCTGAAAGCTGCATGTGCTAATTCAAAAGCCTCCTGGCTACAACATACACCACCCCAAATGCCCTTGCAAAAACCTTCATGTAGATTCAAGTGCAACTTTAATTTCTCTCCTTATAGGCAATACCACGCTGAAGTTGTCTAGGGCATGCAAAGCCTCCGAGATTGTATCTGAAGCCTATGGGCTGCGTTTTGCAAAGGTCAGGCCGGTCTGTGAGAAGAAGGCTGTAACCTTTCCTGTTGAACAGTCACCAGAGCGTGCTGGGTCTCTTTCCCTTGAATCTAACAGCAGCCACGTTTTCAGAAACACGGCCCCGAAACATGAGTGTATCGCAGCAGAACTTGAAAGCAAGTTCTTCTTTGAGTTTGATTTCTCAGTTGGCTTTTAAAAGATGTGCAGTCGTGCAACTACATCATGTACCTTCTCCGAGTAATGACCACAACTGGTCCCCAAATGTTTACCAGCACTAGGATGCCTACATGCAGGAAGTGGGAAATGGGGGTGGGTCTGGTAGTTACTCTTGATGTGGTCAATCTGCCACTGACCTTGTTTGGGTAAGGGGAAGGGGAGGATGTGAAAATGAGACTCTGCTTTAATCTCGTGTGCATTTTATCTCCCCTCCAACTTTCTAAAGAAGTTTCATCTATTAGAGTCAGGTCCCTTCCCTCCTCCTTCCCCTTACAATTACAGCGGGTGCAGGGAGAACAGCGGCAGCAGCAGCTGAGACTGAGTCGCGCAGGCTTGTTGTTGAGCTGAAGTGGTGATAGCATCAAAGGAAATGGATGGGGATTTCTGAGATCAGAGCTGTTAGGGCCATTCATGATTTGTTGCCAGGCTGAAAGCTGCTGTAGAAAGAGCTGCCTGAGAAATGCTGATTAATACAGTAATTGAGGTTTTCTATGAGCGAGAAGGAAAAAATGAAAACATGACTAAAAATGTTCTTTTTGAAATGAACAACATTTTGAGATTGCACATTCCAGACAATAGCAGCTACTGGTATGAAAGATTTCTATAAAAGAGCAGAAAACTTCTGGTTGAACAGGGTGTCTTTTTATGTTTCTCTATTAAGGAGGAAGGTCAGAAGGTCAGTCTATATATTTCTTTAATGGCAGAGCTTCCTTTGTGATTCCTACTTTAGTACACATTCTTAACAATTCGTTTCTGTCTCTTCTTTCCTGATAAACTGAGTTTCAGTCCAGATCAGGCACCGTTAGGCTAGACCTGCACGCCAGCCAAATCCTTTTTGCTGCACTATGGCAGTTCTGGGCTCAGCTTCACTGAGACACCCGGAGCTAATTTCAGGATAGCTTCGGAGTGTGCCACCGAGTTATTTGAAGTCCACAGGCTTCACAGGCTGTACTTGCCTCCCCAGGAGTTCTGGGGAAACAGCCGCACTGACCTGGGATGTTGGCATCCTCCTGTCATCCTGACAAATATTTCACTTCATCTGATCTGATCTCATCTCTGTTTTGTCTTTTCCAGTCCAAAAGCATTCTGAGTTCCTTGAAAGGCAGATTTGCTTTTCTTTCCTTCACATTAAGATCAGTCCTTGAAGGAAACTCCTGAACCCTTTCTTCTTACCCACCCTCTCTCTCCTTTTTTTTCTTCTCTTTCAAGCTAACAGGGAAGTGAAAAGCTCTGAAACAGCTGCCTCTCAGACTGAGACTATTTTTCGGTAAAATAATCACCTTCAGTATGACTACTTTGTTTTTCTGTTCTATGCGGTGTGACTCAGCATCAGTTAATTAACCCAATCAAGTAGGCCGGATTTCTCCCCTTTAATGAATGGTTCTTCCTACTTCAGAGCCTTCCTAGACCTCATTTTGGATGTGCCTCGGTTTTACTGGGTATATCCAATTACATTTATATCCTTCTGCCCAGTGCTTGGGCCACTTCTCTTGTGGAATTACTCTGTGGTGGAAGTTAAGCCAGGACACTAGCAAGCAGTTGCCCTACTTATGTCTACTGCCATGAGCCCTCCTGTGCTAGCGCGTACGGAAGGTCTTTACACAGATATACTATTCTCAGCATCGCACACCAAAAATGGCAAGTAATCCTTTCCACAGGTCTTTTTATGAGAGGGAGGCGGAGCAGGTTAAGGGAAAGGGATGTGTGTACACCCGTCAAAGAGACAGACGGGCACCTGACTGCATAAAACGTGCTCTTTTTTTTTTGTTTTCCATCTTTCTCCCTTTTCCTGCAAAGAAATACCTAACACTCAGATCACCCCAAAATATAAGTATGCATGTGTTTAGAAGAAGGTGAAACTAGCTGCTGCATAACGTGCCGGGAAAGCAATGAGAAATATGTTTACAGGCGTGTGAGAAGAAGGAAAAGTAGTAGAGTTGCCTCACAGTGAGGCAGCCAGTGTTCACACTGGGCTGTAGATGGCTATAAATGGAATTGTGCATCACCACTCCTCTGAGCCTGAGGACGCCTCGCTGAAGAGACAGGACCACTGAAGGAAGTAAGGCATCTGGTTGTTTTGTAATGAGAAGCAGGAATGCTCTTAATAATAAACAAACAGGACATTGTATGCCATCATCACAGGATGTCCTTCCTTCAGCCAGCATGCTGACTTGGATTAGAGGGGGGAAAAAAAAATAGAAATGGGGTGTGGGGTCCGCTAATTGCTCTACCAACCCTCCTTCCATCACCAGAGAGCTCCTGGTCACATCTTGCCCGGCGCAAGATCAGTGCTCCTTTTCTTACCACTCGAGACATCGAGTTAGGAAACACTGCCCAGTTTGCCTGGGGCTTCCCTGCTGCTCCTTAGGGAGAGGGGGAAGGTTTTATTTAAAGGAGAAAACATAAACTTTTTTTTTCCCTGATTCTTTTTACAAGCGCTGGTTAGAAAGAGAGCCAGGAAAGGGATAAGATCTGAACTCCAAAACTCCCAAATTATTCTTATCGAGTAAAATACTGGAATTGTTAAGGTTGGGGAGTTACCACTTTAAATGGGGTTTGAATCGATATTGTGGAACCTCGGAGATATTTTAATTGTTATCGTGTTCTATCTAGTCAAACCGAGGGAGAAGGAAAGTGGGCACTTGTTGACCTCTGGAGCTTAAAATAGCACAAAAAATACCCCAACAGATTTCTAATATAAAAACTAACAACCTGCCTCACGCCTGCGCTTCTGCAGCCTCAGGCCCCGGGCAGCGGGCGGCCCTCCCTGGCCGACCCAGCTCGGTCGACAGTAGACAAAAAATGATCGAATAGATCTGTTAATAATATTANATCTCCCCTTAGCGCGGAGTAAGGCAGCCCTTAACCTCTTCCTCGGAAGATCGTGCTCTCTCAGTCGTCGCGTTTCCTTTTTTCCCGGAGGAGGGGTGTGAGTTGAACAGTAGCTGTGTATCCGAAAAGGGAAGAATGAAGGGATTTTACGCCGGGATTGTACGTNCGAGTAAAATACTGGAATTGTTAAGGTTGGGGAGTTACCACTTTAAATGGGGTTTGAATCGATATTGTGGAACCTCGGAGATATTTTAATTGTTATCGTGTTCTATCTAGTCAAACCGAGGGAGAAGGAAAGTGGGCACTTGTTGACCTCTGGAGCTTAAAATAGCACAAAAAATACCCCAACAGATTTCTAATATAAAAACTAACAACCTGCCTCACGCCTGCGCTTCTGCAGCCTCAGGCCCCGGGCAGCGGGCGGCCCTCCCTGGCCGACCCAGCTCGGTCGACAGTAGACAAAAAATGATCGAATAGATCTGTTAATAATATTAAGGAAAAAAAAAACCCAACCAAAACACCCAACACCACACTCCCGGTGTGCCGTGCGAGGGGCCGGGAGCAGGGCAGGGGCCTCAGGTAGAGCCCAAGCTCCCTCCCCTGTGTGGGGAGAGGGAGGGGCCGGGGCGAGGGCGCTGGGTGCGAGCGAGCGAGCGAG
>VWZY01008751.1:243651-259063 GCA_013399075.1 Chloroceryle aenea | reverse complement strand
GAGCCCCTTTTGGCGGCGGCAGGGGGGCTGCCGGCAGCCTGGTGCCAAACTGTCCCGGCACTGCCGACACCCCTCTCCTGGGGTACCCCTCCTCAGCCACAGCAGCTGAGCTTGTAGGGGCACAACAGAGGCCAAGAACTGCTGACCAGAAAGACACCCTCGGTTAAAAATCATCTGGACAGCTTTAGGCTGGCTTAGAAAACTTCGTTATTGGCACACGTTGATGTGCAGAACATCCTCCGCCAAAATAGCCCGACAGGACAAGGTGAGAAATCCTCTTCATGGTTAAGCTGCACCCGGGGAGAAGCAAACGCTGCTTGTAAGGTGGATATCAAAAAGTATCTGCTGTGTCAGAGACACCAGTTCAAGTGAGTGTTTCAAGTTGACTGGTTCGACGAGTGATTTCTAGAGATTCTGAGAATTTCATTAAAGTGGCTTTAATTAAGGCCATGGTTTTTTATAACCATGAAAAAACTCGAGCTATGGTGCGGTAAAACTGGCAGGGTGTGCTGCAGCTTGGTTGTGAACTTTTTGTGAGAGGGCAGATGGATGTAAATGAAGATATATGGGGAAGATGAGAAGAACATCTGCCTTTTTCAGCTCTCTATGAGAAATGTACAAGCAAGACAAAAATAAAACTGAGCCACTGAGCTTGTTTCAGCTTGTGGTAGGTGTAGGAGACTTTCTGGAAGTCCCTTTTCTCTCTCTTCAGTCCAGATGCGCAGATCAATGGAGCATTTAACTACCTCTAATGTTGATGTTTAATTTTTTTTTTTTTTTGTGGGGTGCTGAAACACATGTTGAAACGCAGACAAGCACAAACAGCCACCACATACACCCAGCAATCTGTTTCCGGGTGGATTACCTCTTTGATTCCATGGCTGTTATTTGTCCCCTTTATTTTGACATTTAACATGAAATTATGCTAGACGTCAGTTGTTTACTGGGATTTTTAATTTTTACCAGTACCCAGGCAAGTATTTCTCTGCCTCCCTCTCTCTCCCACACCAAGGGTGATAAACAGAAGAAAATGTAACGTGAGAAAAGCACAAGGCTTAGTTTATTTGTGAAGTGCTGTCTACGGTCCAGATTTTTACCATCCTTTCCTCTGAAGATCTGTCTCGAAGGAAGAGAAATGCTTACTGGAGTGTGATCTGTGTGCAGCGTCTGATGAGTGCTAATCTGCTTTGGTGAGATTCCTCGTGGGGTACAGACAGCAGTAATCCCAACTCTCAGCTTCCGCCAACCGCTTCTGCTATTCCCATCTAGTTTGGAAATCCTGGCAAGCAAAAAGACAAGTGGCAAGGCGTGTAAAGGGGATATTATTACTCTATTTTGCCACAAAAGTCTGATTCTAATACCAAATTAATGGGCTTTTTACCTTCCGTGGTTCTTTTTTTGCCCCGCTATCTGTGCAGCAGTATCAGTCTTGCTAAGGCTTGGGTTTTTTCGGTTTACAAAGCTGCTGGTTTTCTAACACTGTTTGGATACACTAAATTTAAGAAGATTGGTGAGGAGCAGAGAGAGACAAAGCCAATAACTCAGCAGTGTTTTGCAAAGGGTTACTCTAAGGCACGTTCTTCTGAATAATGATGAATTACTTCCTGATTTGTGGTCAGTGACTTTTTTTGGTATAATTACTGTCAAGAAGGAAGCTGAACAACTAGAGTACATTTCTTAGACCTAGCACAGTGGAGCATTTTCATCAAAACCCTTACGCCTCTTTTGACCAAACCCACTTGACATATGTTACCGGAACTGCTGCCTCCTTTTTGTAAAAGAGAGTGATCTGTGAGTACCTGTCCCAAAGCCATCTCATACTCTGGTTTGTATGCCACTGTATGCTGGTGAGAGAATTGCAGGTCGTCTTTTTTTTATGTTCTTCTCCTTTTAGCTACCAGGATGGGTGTAGAGTGAAGAAGGTGGGGGTGGGGGGGAGGTTTCATTTTGATCTGGAGGAGCAGTCATTCCAGTTCCGACCTTATTAGAAATGCAAGCTCTGTAGCAGTGAAGTGATTGATAGCTATTGAATACATTTGTTTGCTGGAACTAGACTTTTGCGGGTTGTCTTTGATAGGAGACATAACTTCTGAAGATACTGTAGAGTCTCTGCTGCGTTTCACTTGCTGTTTCTTCTTGTAAATGTATTTCCACACAACACATTTATCAGGCAGTGTTCATGTTTGGCATCCACATGTCTTGTTAGGGTGCTGATATCTAGCAAACCTGCTCATATCATACCCAACGCAGTTGTTAATTTATTTCTGTTCTGTTGACCTGTCGCACACACACAAAATAATCTTGCATTGGTCGCTTGACGTTGTTAAGCTCAGGAGAAGGGAGAGGAAGGGAGACTTGCTGATATCTACTGGCAATGGACTGATCCTGTGCTGCTCTTCTTGTAGGTCACTGGAGTTATAAGCAAAGAGTACATCCCAAAAGGAACACGCTTTGGACCCCTGGTAGGAGAGATCTATACCAGCGATACGGTTCCCAAGAATGCGAACAGAAAATACTTTTGGCGGGTAAGCAGGAAAAAACAGCACCATGTTGTCGCAGTAAGCAGATCACTAAATGAGTACAGCTGAGAAGCTGGGTCACTTCCTGCTTCAGACCGGTGTGAGTGCAGGGGGCAACCGCTCTTCACTGCCAGGCACCAGCAGAGCCAGTGGGGTGAGCTAAACCCAGCAAAAGCCTGGCTGTCTTGGATGGAGGGACTGTGTGGGTGGAAGGGGCAGGGAGATGCCCAGTCCTTCCCCACTCTGTCTTCCCAGACGGATCGATGCTTGTTTGTGTAAAGAAGTAGTTCTGCTGCTTGCTGTAGGGGCAGGTTGTTTTGCATTTCTTCGCAGTGGAAAGTCACTCTTGTTCATGCAGATATCATGTATCCTTGATTTTTTCCGGCTATGAAGAAGCTGTGAAAGTACCTTGTAATCTCTTGACTCTGGAGTTGGTGACATGCTCTCCTGGGTTTTGATTAGAACTGCTAGAACACAGTGGTGGTGGTCTTCAGTGCGTATCATCCAAGCCATAGCTTTTCTAGTCCACTTCAGAAAGTGCTAAAAGAGTAGCCCATGGATCTTTGTGAAGGGAAAATTCCACTAATGGCAGATAAACACTAGAAGTGGTGCCTCCTTTGTACTCCATAGTGTAAACTGGAAGGGAGCACCAGCCAATTTGTTTTGGCCTGGGAGAATTGTGCTGGGAAATATGCTTCCAGTTTTATCAGTTGCCATAATCCTCAGTTTCCTTTACAGACCCATTATTAATTGTTAGAGAACATTCCTTCAGCCCCATCTCCTTCCATGGATTTGTTTTGCTGCCTTCTAGCCATTTAGGTTGTGTCTAAATCGGTGGATTTGGGAGTATATCCAAGCCTCTGTGCCCAGATGCCTGCCTGCCTTAGCAATATCCCGACCTCATATCCAGGTGAAACCCAGGGCAAGCACCAGCATTCCCCACACCCTTTTTTTCCTACCTCATTGCATCATTTTGGTTTTCTCAGATCATCTTCATGTGAGGTAATACTGCATTGCACAGGCAGTTATTTTCATGAGCATTTTTTTGAAGCAGGCAGCTGCTTTCACATTCATAAGTCTATAAAATTACTCCTTTAGCCAAATTTTTTGGGAGCTTAGGTCCAGCATAGGATGTACACTGTACACAGGATAGTACCCTGGCCCCCGCCCTGCCGGTTGTTAATAAGACGTAAAACGCTGGGAAGAGGGGCTGCTAACCATCTCACAGGACTGGATTCATATGTTGCAGCGAGAAAGATGACATCATTCTCATGATGTGATTTTAAGCCTTAATGCGGAAGGATCCTCAGAAATAATATCCTAGGAGCCATCTAAGCATCGTTAAATTCCTCGTTATAATCTCTTGATTCATTCAAGACAGGCTGCTGCACCGAAAATGAATTCCTTCCTAGGGGTCTGACACAGGCTTGCATATGCAAAGGAAATTGTGGGAGATGATAACTTCCCACATGTTATTAAAGGCATCCTGGGCTTGCTGGCAGGAGCGGGAACATCTGCTACGTGCAGGGGGACGCTGCCTGCGCCTTGCCAGCGCGAGGGGAGCGGGGCCGCCCAGGGCCAACGTCATTTCTGAGAACCGCACCATGACTCAGCACATCTGCTCTCGCCTTCCCCAGAATAGGTGGGAGCCTGGTGGGGTGCCTTTGCCCCAGAGCCGGCGACCCTTCTGACATCCAAGGCCCTGCCGTGGGAGTGGTGGAGGGCCGGTTGGGGAAGCGGAGGCAGACATCGAGCACCGGAGCCCCGCGTTCCTGGAAGTTTGCGAGCCAGGGTGAGCAGAGAAACCCAAAGGCTCCTCTTGATGCAGCACCACTCACCCGGTTCCCTTCCATTTTCTCATAACAAACACACCGCAAAATCTCTCGCAAGCTGCTTTGATGAGGCCACATGTATTTCCCCCTTCTCAGTTTACAGGAAGTTACTCTTAAAGAAAGTGATTCTGGTGTTTACGGCCCGCATTAAAGGGCCAGGCTGCCTCAGCCCTCTCCGCCGCCTGCTCTTCCAGGGAGAAGAGGAAAGGTCCTGGTCGGCTGGCGGGCGCTCGCAGGGTGCGCTGCCCAGCCAGGTAGGTTCAAAAGACACCGTCTGAACACAAAGGCAGGAACGCACCGCGGGACGTTTTGCCCCTGAGATCAGCTCCCTCTCCCCTTTGGAAAGGCATTTCCTGCTCAGCAAGATGTGTTGCTGGTGCAAGCTGCTCCCGCTTCAAAGTCTGGCTTTTGCCCGGTCATCTGTTTTGCGAAACCCAGGAACTCCCATTTCATCCAAAATCTTTTTGCCCTTAACAAAGAGGTCTCCTAGATTTTTCTTGATGATTTTTTTTTTTTGCCACTTTCTTAAAGTGTCAGTGATTGGCACTTCTTTCCCTGCAAGCCACTAACCCGATTTTAGGTTTGTGTTTTCTTCCCCCTCTGTGGACAAGCCAGAAAATATCCCTCGATAGGAAAAGTGACTTCTCCTCGGCTGGCATCTCTGTAGGTCTTCATTAAGTTATGGCAAGTGAAGTTCATCTCTGCCTCACCCAACCTTTCCACAAAAGGGTTACAGTCCAACTATGAGCAAGTGTTGCTTTAGGACTCAAGGGGGGTGGAGGATGTTTGCATAGTTTAAACCTTTGGGTGGAGGTGGCTGGAAACTGCAAGTACAGAGGCCATAGAAAAAGGCGAGAAGGACTCTGACATAGCACAGCCCGTCAGTCTTATACACAGGTGACTCAAAGCATTAATGCAAGCACGCACTCAGACCTGCAGTCATTAGCATCACCCACTTGTTGATCATAGCACCAGGAAAAGGACTCTTAAGGTAGACTCTTCATGCAGGGAGAGTACTCTGCATTTCAGAGTTTGGGTCTGATTTGTCCGTACAATCAGGGACATGGGATAAAGAGAAATGGAAAAGGTGACTGTGGACTTCCCTTTGAATAAGCATCTCTTTTCTTAATGCAGAAGGTAGCATCGTTGGAAAGGGGGGGGAGTAATACCTGCTCTTTAAAAAAAACCAACCAACCAACAGCTGATCGTTTTCCCCCTCTGTACTGTGTGAGCACACTGCTTTTTGTGCACAGACATTGATGCTCATGAGCGCTTCCTCTGTTCCAGATCTATTCAGGTGGTGAGCTTCACCACTTCATTGACGGATTTAACGAGGACAAGAGCAACTGGATGCGTTATGTAAACCCCGGCTACTCTGTTCAGGAACAGAACTTGGCTGCTTGTCAGAATGGAATGAACATCTACTTCTACACCATCAAGCCCATCCCCGCCAACCAAGAGCTGCTTGTGTGGTATTGCCGAGACTTTGCAGAGAGGCTGCACTATCCCTCCTCCAGAGAGCTGACAATGATGAACCTCAGTAAGTGGATTACAGTATAAACAAGGAATGCTAGTAATGTCTCTTCTGCCTATATGGTCTAATAATAAGTTGTATAATTACACAGCTGCATCATCTGTTGTGTCACAGTAGGTAGCTCAGAGTGGAAAAGGAGACTTAAACCCATCACAACAGAATGAGTTCCCTGTGCCTGTTCAAATGTAAACAGATTATAAAAAATCTGAACAGTTACCGGTTTACAATCTGAGCCTTATCTGATTAAATTCTGGACAGACAACTTGAATATATCCCCTGCCTTCTGAACTGTAGTTTCTGGTTCACGCTCAGTTTTTCCAGGTCTAGATCTCATAGTGTGTTGAGCAAAAGTCTGGTCTGATAGCATACACTAAAGGCTGTCCAGTCATGCTCCCACAGGGCTGCCCTCACTGTACAAGGAAGTGGCCATGTGCCACGACTCTCTGGGTGTCTGACAAAATACATGTTGGCTGCATAATGCCCTTTGAGCCTTGCATCTACGCTTACTTATCTTATGGGAGCAAACCTCCTGTGGTCTTCTCATCTAGCTACTTGTTTCTTGAAACTCCGTGTATTTTGTCCCTGTTTCTTGGCTGTATACTGCAGCTTTCGTTTTCTGTTTAAAAATAATAGCAGTGGTAGCAGGGGGAAGAGGTATTTCCAGGAGTTTATCTTGTGTGTTCCTCTGTGGTTTCTGACCATTTCCAGCCTCAGTGCTTTACTCATAGCTTAATCACTGCCTAGCACCTCGCTCAGAGCCCCTAGAAGAGAGCGAGGGATGCTTGCTGACTCCTCATTCGACTCTTAGGCTGCCTACGCGCCACCTGCACTGAAATTCAAAGGAAAAACTGCAGGCAGTTTTGTTGGTGGTGGTTTCTTTTTGTTGTTGTTCGTTGGGGTTTTTCGTTGTTGTTTTATTGTTGTTGTTAGTTGTTAGTGGTTTTTTTTATTATTATCATGGGCTTCTTGTGTTTGCTTTTTTATTTTTTATAAAAAGGACTGTTTGCTGTTATGTGACAACAAAGAACAGGTTATAAAATCTCAGTGTTACTTTGGGGATCATTAGAGCCAAAAAACAACCTCACATCATGAAAATGATGTCACACATTTGGATTAATCAAAAGTACATCTGTCCTCCACGATTGTTGTCCTTCCACCAGCTTTTGGTCTTTCTTTACAAACTACAGAAGAGAATTTGCTTTCTCTTAGTGTCAGATTGAAAAGAGGGAGGGAATGTCCTATGCTGTCCTATTCCCTATTCAAGAGATATCTCACTGATTCTGTCACCTTTGCACATACGTCATTTCACCACTGACTGTGTGGTTTTATTTCCTGATATGATGAACTGCTGGCTTTTCAGTGGGACCCGCAGCTGACACAAGACAACCGCATTAAGGGTTCCCGTGGATGAGGAGTTTGCACAGATCCAGCCAGACACATTTGGCCACTCACTAGGAGGATAAACAAATACAGCCTCAGTTTCCTGCACCTGCTGGCATCTTGGGTTGCCTTGCAGAAGTAGCAAGGAATGTATTTGTAAAGTGTCAGCTAACTGCCTGGTTACTCTTAACTCTGGTCAAAAGTAGGGGAGTCTGGATGTGTGCAGAGCAATCCTTTTTAGTAAAGGTAGGCTCAATACACGTGTTAATGATACGGGATCTTACTCCAAAGAGCAGTCTCCCAAACTCCGAGATGGAAATATCCCTTCTTTTAAAAGATAGATCTATTTAAACCATTTAGAAATTTTATGTTAGCCCCATTCACCTAAAGAAAACAGCAGTTCAGAGAAATCAGAAGTTGTTCTTAACTTCTTGTACCTTTTCCCTTCACCTTTGTGACAAACATTTTCAGACCTAAAGCCTACAGCTGGGCTGGAAATTTTCAGACCTAAAGCCTACAGCTGGGCTGGAAACCCTATAGGTACCATAAGGATTGAGGTTTTCTAAAGTTTTGCTGTCCTTTCTTGAAAAGCATGGTAAAAAACCCCATAGGTCTGCCAGAGATGATGCTTTGCTGAAAGCCCAGCAACAGCAGTGCAAGCCCAGGTTGGTTTTTTTTCCAATGTTAGTACTGGAACCACATGAGTTTAAAGTGAATGTCAGCTCCGTTCCGTTTTCTCCTTCCCTTTCCTCCCAGGCTGCTTCTAGTCAAATCTAGATTCAGCGAGCATCCTGCTGCCTCTCCAGCCTCTCTCTCTTCTCACAAGCCTGGCCAAGCTGCCCTTGCACTGCATTCTTATCAATAAAGTGCAGAAGGCTTGTCCTCCAGTCCCTAGCATCCTGCACCTGCTGCAGGCATGGGGCTTCCCCCCATCCTGCACATCTTGACACAGGCTTGCCTGGGGGGGACACAAACCAATCACCTCTTCCACCTGCAGAAATGTAAGGAAAGCCCTCTCTGGCCAAGGGGATTGCTAATAATTTGGTGTTTAAAGTGCCACTGCTTCCCTCAGAGGAACAGGTGAGCATTGCCACCTCTCCCCGCTCCTGGCTGATGGTTTAGGCACCCTCTGAGGAAGAGAGAGGGAAGGTCAGGGGTCCAGGCTCCACTGGAGGCTGAAGTCAGGGCTGCCTCCTGCTGGGGCATGCACCAGCGTGAGTGTGGGACAGCAGCACTGCCAGCCCAGGGCTGTGGTGTGTTGCACCCAGCTCCCTCCCTCCACCGTGTCTTGGGTGTGCGGAGCATGCCAGTGCCCGCAGGAGGCTTTGGAAGAGCTGTGCCTTGGCTGGTTGCCCAGCCTGGCCCAGGAGAGGCCATCTGGGACACACACCTATGGAGAGCTTCCAGTCTTGCCAACTGAAAATATAGGCAGCTGCTTTAGGTGCCTCAGGGGTTTGGAGATCACGGTCTTGGGAGTTCAGCACCTCAGTTCCTCTTTAAGAACCCGAGCAGGATGAGCCTCCAGGGAAAAATGTATCAGGGAATTTCTCTGGCTTTATTTCCTGTAATTAGTGGCCTCAAAAATGAGAGAACTACCACTTTAGAGCATAAATAAACTCTAACATCCACATATAACATCTACTTGCCTCTGTAACAGCAAACTTTCAAATTAAAGGTAACTTCTCCAGCGTTAGTTCATTTGTGCCGTAGAAGGAAAGCATCCAGATTCAAGCCAGCAATTAGGCATGTACTTAGTTATGGGTTTAACCTTGTCCTCTGTGTTTTCTTGAATTGGGGCCTTTGACCCAGTGCTTCAGACACTGAAGCACACACCTACCTTCATGGTCATGATTACCTCCAAGCGGAGCTACGTAACTTCAGGTGGATGTTGAAGTGCCTGCAAGGTCTTGCACAACGGCGGTAGAGACAAAGCCTCCGCGTTATCCCAGTGGTGGAAACTTGGTCTCATTTCAAAGGAACCCCTTCTTCCTGCCTGTTGTGAGGCCTCTGATGATGTTTTCTATCAAGGTTTGAGATGTGTCACCTTCAGATGGTGCCGTTGTCCAGTAAATGGTTTTAAGTGCATTAGCACAAGATTTCTAGAGTCTGCTGGCCAAGAAATCAATTTTCAGTAATTTGTTAAATGTGCTTAACCTCACTCAGCTCTGCCCTCGGACTGTCTTTTAGTCTGTCATATGTTGTATTTTTTTGACAGACCAAGAAAATTTGCTTTGAGGGTCCCACAAAGTCTAGCATTTCATTCCTGCCTCATGGTAGGAGATTACTTTGAGATGGAGGGTGGAGAGGGTAACAGTTAAAAACAACCCCAAACAAACAAAACCCCAAACAAAAAAACCCACCAAACAATTGCATTGAGTCAGGACATGACTATTTGATAATAATGCTCATGTATTGCAATCATATGATGCAACTTCCTGCTGCTCATGTCGTGTTTGTCTCCTCAATCAAGTACAGGCAGGTGACATCTGCTTTTGGTCCAGCTTCAGGAAAGAGGTTTGAGAGTTGGAGTTGAGGGAAGACAGTTTGCGTATTTACAAAACATTTGGCAATCTTTTTGTTTCATTAATGGGGCTAACAAAATACTATTTGAAATCTTTTGGATTCTATACAGATTCACTTTTTAATGCTTTCCTCTTAAATATGATTTATTCTTTTCTTCTTCCTGCTGGCCCTGACATGCTGGCCATTAGCTAAGCCCTGCTGCTCGCTTTCCCTTTTGTTTATGGGCAGTTTCACTTTCTGGTTTTGAAGCTTTTCTGTTTGGGTTGAGAGGAAACATCTGCACTTGCTTAAAAAAAATACCTCCTGGAATCTTCAAAAGGGCTCAGGAAAATGATTTTGAAATGGTATGAAAGGTTGACTTCACAAAACCAGAATTTGGGGGCTAAAGTTGACTTAATATTGAGGATTATTTGAAGGCTCCCTTAAAGACCTTCTCTGAACAAAATGTTTTCAAAGGCATGTCACCCTGCCTTGGACACATTTTAGAAGACAGGTGATCAAATTATAGACTTCTAAATGTTGGTCTCCATTCTCATTTTGAGTGGAAACACTCTTTGTTTTGCCTGCTTCACAACTTCGAGGTTCTCTTACTACTAGCAAAAGAGGTGCCTAATTTAGATCGAAAATGTGAATCGGCACAATGAAGTTCCACCGCTCGAAGTGTTCAGTACCAACTCACTCCTGAAATTACTATTGAAATTACTTTCTGCCTACGACCGTTTTTCACGTTTTTAGAAAAACCAGATCATTGTTTTTATGAAGGCTTTCTCAGGCTACAGCTCTGAGCATAAGAAAGGAGAGCAAAGCCTACAGCCACGCAGCAGGCTGGAGCTGCAACACCCACATGGGAGTGACTTCAGGCAGCCCCTCTGTTCGAGTTCTATTCATACTTTAAAGTAAGAGGGGGTTTGTCCCTTTTCCTCTTGCACGCATTTGCTAATCTCAGATCTGGGCAAATAATCTGCTGACCTGGGTTAGAAGTGGATCAGGCTCCTATATGGGCACGTCTGGGGTTTTTGTGTCTGCCCCCAATCAGTAACTTCTAAATGCAGCTGCATTGTTCTTGTTTTGTCGTGAGCCTCTTTTCTGTGTACCTCTCTGACCACAGAAACGACAGATCTTGGAAGAATATGTACCTGTATTTAGTGTATATATACACATGTATATGTATAAGGGAGTGGGGGGGAGAAAAGCATTTCAAGAGCAAGAGGGGAGACGTTGTGATCTGTCAGAACTTAAATCTAAAATGACAAGTTGGTGGTATTTTAAATCCATTTATAAGAAATATATCTCTTTAACTTTGAAGTATGGCTCCTTTAAGGGCAACAAGAAAGGCTGTAAACCTCTCCATCAGTTTTAGCCCCGGTTTAAATCCACGTTCAGCAGAAAACATAAGAACCTCTCCTTGGCCTCCGACATTACCTTCTCTGATTTTACACAGTGCTGACACGCTTGTTTATATTGTGATCTCCCTGGAGTTCCTAAATATCCCTTGTGCTCAGGTAGGAGGGGAAAAAGCCAAGAGGGGATTTATGGACCAAAGATAGCTTGCAATCTAAAGACAGCTGTCAGTTAGACTTGAAAAAGAATCTTTAAATAGTGCAACTTCTGTCTACCCGTGGAAATTAGCAGGAGGCGAGTCTTTACCAGGAGACCTTCGAAGGGAAGGAAAGAGCAATTATCTTTAGCCTGTCAAGTGGGGACATGGGCCTGCTGCACAAAGAAAGTCAGGCTCTTGGTGTGAGCTTCCTTTCTGTCCCTAGCAGGCCTGCTCCAGCGTGCAAGGCACGTAACCCCCCCTCCCTGATGTTTAAACCTGGGACAGTAGGGGCTGTGAGCTGTTCCTCCAGCTGAAGCAGCCCTGGTTTCGCTATCACTTTTCCAGCAGCGCCAGTACTTCTTCCTCTTCCCCTCCCCCCAGATTTTTTTTTTCCTCTTGAAAAGAGAAAAGTGTCAATTTGAACTTCCTGCTCGACAGACCCCACTGAGAAACTGATAGGGGCCTGATAAGAAGGTATTTATTTATTTTTTCTGCTGCCAGGCTTCACAAGTCCTGCTTCCCCTCCCTCCCTGCCCAGCTTTCAATACTTCCCGGTCTCAGTACTTCCCAAAGCTGATAGCGTCACCGGGAATGTTTGCTCTGAGATGCTGGCATGGTGACAGGCAGCTGATAAGAAGATGTAGATAATATTATCCACAGTGCCATTGTGGGGCTTCTGGAACCCAGTAGGACCTCTGTGTTGCACCAAAAATCTGGGTGGAGATGTAGAAAATAAGTTACTAGTCCACGAGCGCAGACAAACCGACCAAAGAAAGTAGGTGGCTTTTAATGCCAGACAATGTGACGCGCTATTAATTTGTTTTTGAAACAGCTCTGCATTGACCTTTGGGAGAAGTAATTGGGAAGCTATTAGCACACTTTGGTGTGTATGTGCTTGCTGTACAACACGTGCTCTGTTTTATCAGAAATACTTCAATCGAACAGAACGCTCTTCAGTTGCATATCCTTGCAACTTGAAAGTGTACAAACTGCCCGTAAATCTTAAACCAAATTTGCTTGCTACTCTGCCGTTTGAAAAAGGATGCTACTGTAAAAGTGGGCTGCTGTGAGTAGATGCATGCTTTGAAAGCAACTGTTTTCTTGGACATGTTTAATAAATGTCCATTTCTTTGCCTTATAGGGTAATGTTACCAAATGATAGATTCCGTCAGGGTGGTGAATAGTGAAACAAAGAATCCGTGGTGAAAGCAGCGGCATGGTCACTGCCTCTTCCAGCCTCCCACACTGTCCTCCAAAAATCAAAAATAACTGCTTCCCACATCAGTTAGTGAAGTAAGAACAGTCAGAAAAGCAGCAACTTGGCTAAAGAGCTGTGATGCTTTCAAGTCCCATACCCATTGGCCTTGACTTGTACCCCCCGATGGAAAACCTTGCACATAACTCACCGTGAATATGAAACTTTCTTGTAGTTTTTTCCCCTGTAATAAAATATCTTACAAGTCACCATTTCAAGATTATATAACTATTAATTTTAGGAGGATAGATAAAAGCAGACTGCTTTTTTTTCTATCTATTGACGACATCTTTCTGTGTACTGTTAATGTCACATTATGTCCAGATAACAAGGTAGAGTCTCTGACTATGAATAAACAGCTTATATGTGCTGAACTGAGCCAAATGGATGCTAGCTTCTATTTCTTTCTAAATACATATTTCCTTTTCCCCCCCTTTTTTTTTTGTGTGTACATTTCAACTTAAGCTGGAGCCAACCAGTCGTGCTTTCTTTTGCTTTGCTTCAGCATTTTTTTTATAAAGTACAGCTGTAAGCAGAGGAGTTTTGCATAGACCGAATGCCACAGAAATCTGCAGTAAATAGTCTGCTTTGTTGTAGATGTTCCTAAGCAGTATATTTAATGAGTAATGATCTGTTTACTGATGGAGAATACCTTCCCTTTGAAGAAGGCTTTCATCCTAGCCAGCCATGGGTTTTTGGTACTGTAAGTAATTGAACTGGCTGGTGAAGTGACTGCTGCGGTTTGGCAAAAGCCGATTTGTCATGCCTTGTTACTTTGCTGAGGAACATTTCTGGGAGCTTGCGTTCTGCAAAGTCCTTCTGTTAAACCTGTCTCGTGAACGAGCGCTCCTTGCCGCGCTTATGAGGAATCTGCTAAATGGACATTCACCGGCCACGCTGGTCAAATGTCAGGGGAAAGAAAGGTGATAGCAGTTTGCAAAGTGGAGGCTAGCACTCTGCAAATGAATCATGGTCCACATCTGTACGTACTGGCCTCTATCCCTTAAACTAACGAAGCTTTTTATTGACATTTAATGCCAGCAGATATTTCTTCCCACAAAAATTAGTTTTTTTGTAGTTAAATGATTGCTTATCTCTGAGAGCTGCCCTTCCTTCCCACTAAACCTGTAGGGGTTACATTGTGTTTTGAAAAGAGATAATGACAGTGGCGTATCTAAATAATCATTACCTTGTCTCTGTATTTCAGCACAAACCCACATTAATCCAAAGCAGCACGCTGCTGATAAAGATGAGNCTCCCATACCCACTGAAGAAGCAGAACGGGAAGATCAAGTATGAATGCAACGTTTGCTCCAAGACCTTTGGCCAGCTCTCCAATCTTAAGGTAGGCAGTGGAGAGTAAGACATGAGCCTTTCATGGAGGGCTCTGCTTTCTCCCTGTAGGTTATCTGGGAAAAGTAGGAAAGTAGGGATAGGCCTCCCTGGCTCCTTAGGAGATTTATCAGTCTGAGTTTAATTTGGCACCCCCCAGCTAGAAGGCAGGGTTGTAAAGACAGCGTTTTAATACTGACACCACCTAATTAACTAGCTGTATTCTGGCAGTGGGAGTCTTCCACTAACTTTAAGAAACATCTGAAAGTACTTTTGTTACAGTACTGGAAACTGCAAATCGTTAATTGCTTTGTATCTCCGTAGGTGCATCTCCGAGTACACAGCGGAGAGAGACCATTTAAATGCCAGACTTGCAATAAAGGCTTCACACAGCTGGCTCACCTCCAGAAGCACTATCTGGTACACACGGGAGAAAAACCCCACGAGTGTCAGGTACGTAGCACGCCACGGAGATACCTTCCCTTGGAGGCCGAAGGGGTGGGCAGGGCTCACGCGCACCCCGGACGGAGTGTGGGGAGGGCTGGGTGGCAAACCCCTGGCTGCTGGGGTCAGGAGTTGGTCTCGCAGCTGCTTCCAGCCCCGGTGCAGCAGCAGCTGAGAGACAGCAGGATCGCCTTTAGCCCCCTAGAGCAACATCTGCCCGATACAGTTTTGATGTCGGCCACGCTCAAAATGCTATTCGGCAATATTTAAATAAAACAGGTGGGGATTTTTTTCCCTTTGTGGGACAGTGTGAAGATAGAAAAAGCTGCTGCTTCATCCTGCCCTCTCCTCCTAGGCATCTGCGATTTAAACCATAAAATCCCCTCCTGCTCATTCACTGTTTCTCTGCCACCCCCCACATTAGGTTTGTCACAAGCGGTTCAGCAGCACCAGCAATCTCAAAACCCACCTGCGACTCCACTCCGGAGAGAAGCCTTACCAGTGCAAGCTCTGCCCGGCCAAATTCACCCAGTTTGTGCACCTGAAGCTGCACAAGCGTCTCCACACCCGGGAGCGGCCCCATAAATGCATCCACTGCCACAAGAGCTACATTCACCTCTGCAGCCTCCAGGTCCACCTGAAAGGCAACTGCCCGGCCGCCCCCGCCTCTGGCCTCTCCATGGAGGACCTGAATCGAATCAACGAGGAGATCGAGAAGTTCGACATCAGTGACAATGCCGACAAGTNATAACAAGGTAGAGTCTCTGACTATTAAGAAACAGCTTATATGTGCTTAACTGAGCCAAATGGATGCTAGCTTCTATTTCTTTCTAAATACATATTTCCTTTTCCCCCCCTTTTTTTTTTGTGTGTACATTTCAACTTAAGCTGGAGCCAACCAGTCGTGCTTTCTTTTGCTTTGCTTCAGCATTTTTTTTATAAAGTACAGCTGTAAGCAGAGGAGTTTTGCATAGACCGAATGCCACAGAAATCTGCAGTAAATAGTCTGCTTTGTTGTAGATGTTCCTAAGCAGTATATTTAATGCGTAGAGA
>VWZY01008751.1:200807-231298 GCA_013399075.1 Chloroceryle aenea | reverse complement strand
AGACGCGGCGCGCCCCACGAGCCACAAACCAAAATTGTGCCCATAATTAGAGACAGCAGCAAGGGAAGGGCAGGGCAGGTACTTCCACAGCCCTTGGGAAGCGGCTGTAGTTTTGCTGCAAAGATTCCTGGTCTCAAACAGTAACCCCTGTGCCCAGATGATTTCCAAATCAGATTTACTGTCTTTACATCTTTTTACTAAAACTGGCCATCTTTTAGACTACTACACACCAATGTCTGAGCTGCCCGTCCCACTGTCCCCAGATGGGCTGCAACCAAGAGATGCCCCACACCATCCATCCCTGCACCTCCTGCCTGGGCGGTCCTGTACAGCCACCAGCCCCACAGCCACAGCCCCGGTGTTCCATCACCCTCCAGAAAAAGCCTGTTCCCTGCAGAGACCCCCCAGCAGCCTCAGCAGTGGCCGCCTGTATCTGCAGAAAAATACCCTTCTGAATCTGGAGCCATCTGGGAGGAGTTCAGCACAGTTCCCCAGGACACCCAGGTTCCTCTCGCCCTCCTCGGCTGCCATGCACTGCCACTGACTCGCAGCCTTGTTTGCAAAATACCTACCTGTTTCTCAAATGAAGTTATGACCTACATAGCAGCTGTGAGTGACGTGCAGATTTCCTCCCTCCCTCAGATCTCCCCCCACACCCCCCCCAGATACAACATTCAGGAATGACTGTGGGGTTTGCTGCACAGTCACTTGCCTTGCTCGAGCTCAAAAAGGAGCCCAGGAGATGAGGTGGAACAGTGGCTGCAGGTACAGCACCTTCTGCCCTGCCATGGACAAGTGGTCCAGACTCCACCAGGGCAGGAGCAATGTGGCATGGGCCCTTCTGCTGTCTAGGGCAGGACTATCCTTATTCTGCTCGGAAGCACCCAGATGAGAGGAGTGAAGCATGCAGACCATACCAGAGGCACAGTGCTCTCCAATTTCCTTCAAAATCTCAGCTAGCTGTCCAAATTAAGGAGGCCAGAAAACAAGGGCCCTCCCTGACATCAAGCCCATTCTCCTAAAGCTGCACTCACCCCTGCAAAACACTCTAAGAGGCTGGTTAGACATGAACATCCTAAACTGCAGTCCTTTGCTGCTGGCCTCCCACCTTCCAACGCCCTCTGCGCCCGTTAGCCACAAGGGAACACCTCAACCCATTGTGAGTCTGACTCCAGAAATGCAATCAGGAATGGACCCAGCCACAGAGTTCAGCTACAGCTTCTTATTTCCTCCAGATTTGGGATATTAAAGTTACTAAAGACTGGGAAGGCCTGTTGGTGCTGTCCCTGATGCATGTGGGGTGCTTTTAAAATTAATTTTCCATGTAATTTTGTATCCACATGGGAGCTTATCTGACAATGGGTATTTAAAGACAGACCTTTTTTTTTGTTTTTATCTAGAAATTTCAGAACTTCAAGGCCAGACCTAAATTTTGCAGGAAGGATGGGGACTCAGGAGCCGAGGTGCCTGGGTTCTACTTTTGGTACCTTCACTAACTGGTAGTGAGGGCTGGGACAATTCAGTTGACCTTCCCATACAGTGCCCGACTCATTTGTAGAATAGTTACAAGACTTGTGGAAGTTGTGGTGTGAGACCAATATTTGTACCTTGTTTTGAGATCCTCCAATATGTAACAGCATGTATTTTTGTTGTTCATAGAGAGAACAAGTTGCTTATAGCACTATCTGGGATATCATAATGTTTAGAAGTCCTCACTTACGAGCTAGGACTACCCTGAACGCAACAAAAACTCTCCCTGCCCCAATGAGCTTACGAACGAAGCACTATTAAAAACCCAAGAAACCACAGTGGCTAGGTGCAGAGCTTACATTTCCATTTTCTCTCAGCATTTTCCCACGAGGGGATTGCATGTGAGAGCACACACCAGAGAGTCAGATCACGCCCGCTTCGGTTGCTCTGGCATGCCATTTGGCAATACAAGAATGACATAAATTAAAGTGAAACCTCTTCACCTCAGCTTAAGTGAAAATGTGAAGAGCAAGGGGGGTGAGGAGGAAGGGGGGATATTGATCCGTATCTACCCAACAGTCAGACCAGTGGTGTGGCTGCAACAAAAGACATGCCTTTGCTTTTTCAGTAATTAATAATCTATAGAGAACCATTTCCTTTTCTGCTGTTAAGATAACACATTTGCCACCTCAGCTGCATGCAAATAATTTATGCCTCTGCTTAACTAATTTACCTCTCTGGTGCAGACAGAAGGGCAGAAACCTCTCACCAGTGTCAACCCACGTGCAACGCTGAAAAAGGAGCCAGCTCACCCCAAATCTCCTGATGTGTTTGAATCGTTAGAGGACGACTGCACCAAACACTCGGTTTCGGGAGATTAAATGGGTTGGTTTTGCTGGGCTTCAGTCCTGCCTCTGACCCACATGTGGGTTGCAGGCTGGAACTGACATTATCCAAAGAGAATTGTTTGATACCTCTTCACATAGACCACAGCTGGTCAACAACTCATCCCAGATTTAAACACTATGTATTAGCTCTCATCTGTTGCCAGAAATATTACAAACCATTAAAAGCCCAGGCCCCTAGGAGGGTGCTGAATCTGAGGGGGCCTTCACTTCACCTCTCTTGGAAACAAGCAGGTATCAGGTTGGACAAGTGTCTGTATCTGATGGAAAACTTGTTCTAATCAAAACGCTGACGCTACTTTCACTCACTCACCTACGCACACCTCTCTCCCCACGTTAGGGCAATGCAAGCAAGGTTGCCATGGCAAGCACCAAAAATGCCAGAATTAGTTCAGCTTGTCCACACATAAGCTTCAGGAGCAGCCCCTGCTTGCAGGATCACATCCTAGTTTTCCCACAGGACTTCTGCCTTGCTCAGCACACAAGGTGGGAGATGCTCACCCTGTGCAGGACAAAGCAGAGATGCCTTCCTTCTCCTCTCACCTCCACTGCTGGCCACACAGCTCTGGTCTTTGTGCTCCTGCCTTGCTCTCCGGCCGGGGCCAGTTGCATCTTGGTGCTTTTGGTGGGTCCATCAGGAAGGCAGCTGAAGGCTTCACCTCTGTCACTCAATATCCACGCAGGAGAGGAAGGTGGTATCCCTGCGTGTGACAGAAAATGAAACAAAGACAGGAGTTGCAAGTCAAATACTCTCTTTGGGTGCCCAGATCTTCCAGGGCAGTTTAGCCCAATAGAAGGGATATTTGATTGTAGCATAGCTCATCCTAACTTCAGGGTTTACTGGGAATCCTCCACACCTACAAAACTAGCACCTGAACCCAGAGACTACTATACTTCAGTCAGAGAATTCAGACTGACTATCACAACTCCCCGTGTAACAGCTGGTGAAAAATGTGTTTCCAGATCAGAGCCTCCTTTAGTTCCCAGTGTCAAAGGCCATGAAGAAAGGTAACATGTGTCCTGTTAAGACCACGTTACATCCACGGAGGTCTGACTCAGCCTTAATTCTGGCTTTTCTCAACCTCCAAGTGCCTGACTTTGTTGCCTTGGTGCTCTTCTCACAGGCTGCCTGGGCAAGGTCCCAGGTTTTAGAACACACATGTACCGGCAAGATTTGTCCTGCCTCAGGGCTGGCCTGATGTATGTCACTACAATGCAGCAGGATTAGGGTTTTCCATGAATCCAGCTGCCAGCTCTGCTGGCCGTGGCACTGCTGCTAGGAGCAGCCTGTCACTTGTTACATAGACTAGCAGGGGTGTGTGGTGAGCCCCATGCTCCTTGTCTCTGCCCCTGTTACCTTCTCATCCTTTCCCCTTCCCTGCACGCATCCCCGTCCTCTTGCCTTATCAGTGAGTGTCCCTACAGCTCCAAGCTCCCTGCCAGTGCTGCCAGCCCTACCAGCATTCTGGCCATGGGGGGTGGTAGCCACCAGCTTCTTCAGCCTGCTCAGAGGGAGACTTCCTGATGGAGGGAAACAGTGAAACACTGCCTTTTCTTTGGAAAACCTGGTGCTTCCCAAGTGAGGGGACCCACACAACTAAGGGCAAGGGTGAGATGAAACACCAAGAAAAAAAAGAAAAAAAAAAAAGAGAGGGGGGGAGGAAGATCATCTTTTCACAGTCTGTAAATGCAAAGTGAAACTATTTTGATAGATTCAGCTCTCTCACAATGAAAGGCCCAGAGTTTCTCATCTCTGACTTGACTCTGAGGCATGAAACTTCACCCATGACTGGACAAACTATAATGTCCACAATGCTTTGTAGCTCCTAAGAAGCCTGCTGCCAAAGCTCAATTTCAGTGTTTTGCTGGGCTGATACAGCAAATTTAGTCCCTTTTTTGAGTTTTCCTTATTTTGATACATCTTGCTTTGCTAATCCTTCTCCCTGGAGATGAAAATCCACTGATGTGGAGCTGTTGCTCTTGTTCACTCACTGACATCTATATGGATGGATATGGGCAACCAGGGGAGAAAATAACTGGGCTCACAATAGCCAAGTGTGTCCCTGTTACTGTCAAGTGATCACTACCAGCTTTCCTGAGGATGCTGAGAACATCACTAAGCTGCTAATGTTTACAAGAGCCATTTACCTTCAGCCTCCCCACGGGTACTCACCTAGCTCAGCAAAAGGCAGGTCCAGCTTGGCAGCTTGATTCTGGACAATCTTCATCTACAACCTATGTAGGGGACATTGAAATCAAGAATGATTTATGCAGAAGCATTTAAAAGAACCGTGTTGAAGCCTGATCTTATGAAAGCTCAGCCATAAGCTAAGCCTCCTGAAGTTAGCTCAAAAGGACAATAATTCTATATGCTGCCTTTGAAAAGATGCAGTCATTTTGCTCTATTTTGGTAAAAGAACAATCCAGGCACAGAGATGAAGAAACTGGTAAATGTTTTGGTCTGGACCAACCATCTTTTAGAAGGAAATGGTCTATCTCAGTGAAGATGAGGAGGGGTGGATGACGGTAGCTTGTATCATACAAGGAAATAACCAAGGATTAAAAAACCTATTATTCTGGGATTATGGTATGAATTTTCCTCCTAGTATTCTGAAAGGTTTCTGTTTCCCTGTTAACTGATCATCTTCTACAATGTTGTCTAAATCCGTAGTACCTCATCCACTCAGTGTCACCATTGTCACACCCTTTGATTCAGAGGAGATAAGAAGAGAGGGCAAAAGAGAGGAAGCAGGTGGTTGTACCACCTGTGAAGTATTCAGGCCTAATATGTTGTTTGCTGGAGTTGATGCTCAGATACTTAAGATATTTTTTTCCTGATTACTTATTCTTCTTCCACAAGACAATTTCTTCTTTACCATTTCTGTATCATCTCGGTTGGGTTTAGCACTGACACGTGTAGGAGCCTGTAGATGCTCTGCCCTTCTATGGGGATAACAAAGTACTTCTCTAGAATGATTTTTTAGAAGTCAGGAATGGGGAAGAATAAAACCAAAAGACAAATGAGATGCTTTGGAGACCTTTTGTCCTGGTATGCATAGGAATCAAATGGTGTTTTTGCCCTCTGCCTGCTCTGAAGTCAGAGGTGGCATGATCAATGCCAAACACAACTCTCTCCAAGCTGTCTTGTAGCTTTTAAAACATAGATGGCAAATGGCAAATTTACCTTTCATCTCCTTCTGAAACTTAAGTTGGGCCTTCTTGGTAACAAGTGAAATTAAACTAGTTGTCACTGTTTAACTGTGCTATTTCCTCACACAAATTAGTCATGATCAACTCTGCTTGGCAGTTGTCCTTACAAAAAAAACCACAACAAAACAGAACAGAGAGAAGGGTTAAGCACTCCCATACAATTTACCCAATAAATTTGTCATGCCCCTTATATAGAGTTGTCCCTCCAGTTCTGCCTGTTCCTTGACATATCTGGCAGTTTGAACAATGTTGGCAATATTTGAGCAATTAGGCATTCCAAGTGGAAAGGTTAATATACCTTACCCTCAAACACAGGGTGTGTTTTGTCTTGTGCCGTCAACCACCCCTGATGAGCACTGATTGCACAACAGCCATGAAGTAGGAAGGTCTTCTTTCAATTTCGGTGTATCCTGGATTGTTTTGGTGTAGCAAAAGGCCAGTACTCCAGTGGTTAGGATGAGACAAACGCATCTTGACTTGAGTGCTATAGAGGTTGATCATAAAGAGGGAACTTCATTGCTGTTACCACTTTCCAGCTGTTAAATGCTTTGGTCATACTGGCGGTGGTGCAAAACCAGGTGAAAGACAACCCATAAAAAACCCTCAAGCCTCCAGTCAAGCTTGGAATAGGACTGGTCAATGAGATGTGAAATTTGTGATTTATTTCCCCTTCTTTTGGTTGAACAGCATTGGGATCTCAGTTTCTTTTTTGGCCAGTTGTTAGAGACAGCACTTTGTTTCTGGTCCAAGTCCGATGGGAAGCTCTGTGCAGGAGCGAGGAGGGCTGGAGAAGTCCTACAGCCTTATGCCAGACCACAGTCCACCAGGATGGGAATGAAACCTCCTCCCAGTCCAGCCAGCCCAGAAGATGACACCCTCAGCTCAAACGATGGCTGAGGTTGGATGGCAAGTGTGAATTGCAAATGACAGCCCCGCAGAGGAGTGCCTCGGGTCGCCGGGAGGCCAGCAGCGGACGGACCAGCTGCCACAGCCCTCCTCTGGCAGCAGCGGGGCACACCCAGTGGCCAGCCTGTCTGCCCTGCCTGGCAGGGATGCTTGGCTGTGTAGTCAGGACCTGGCTAAGTAAGAAAAAAACAAATCTAAGCAGCAGAGAAGGAATTTTTGCAGGTTGCAGCCACCACCAGTGCTTCCCATCCCCTCTGAGCCTTCACAGGAGGTCCAGGGCACTGGTGAATGAAGGAGGTTGGGTCCAAGGTGCCTGGCTCCCACTTCCCATAAGATCTGAATGGATCTGAATTGCTCAGCCTGTACTTGGGTGCTCCTCAAAGGCTCCACACATGTCACCAGGGTCCCTCACACAGCAGCCCTGTCCTGGTAAAAAACTGCTGAGAATTGGGCACTCGGCCTCTCCACTTGTGGCTAGTGGTATTTCCCTGACTGGGGTGATGTTGATGTTCATGTTCATAAGGAAGCTTTGGCAGAGAAAGAGAGACATGTTGTAACCATTAGCAGACTTTGCATTTAGAATTTATCTCAGAAAAGGACAAAGAATAACTCAGTTCAATGGGGTTTTTGTGCAAGCTTGAGTCTACACTTCCCATTTTAATACCAGCCCTGGTTCTTCACCATTGTCTTCCTCTGACCCAGAAAAACTTGATTATGAAAATAATGTTAGTAAGAAAATAATGGCACTGATAAGTCATTGCAGGCACATGTGCATCTCATTACACATCAGTTCAGTTTCACTATATATTTTACACTATGTAACATAAATTTAACTACGCGCCACAAGTATTTCAATATGTGATAGTCAGAAAGTGGCAGTTTACACTAAAAGTTTCAGTATGTGGTAGGATACTACAAATACTATACATTCTCCTTTTAAATGAAATGCTTTGTGTAGATCAGCAAAAAGTGCAATTGTTTGAGTTTACCCGACGTGGTTTTCCTTCAGAAGAGTATTTAGTACTGAGCTGTCCAATTGCCATGTTTATTTTTATCATACATATTAATGGATGATAAGGGGAAAAGTTCATTAAACATACACCAGACAGGACTCTGGCAACTTGAGTTCAGTTTCTTAGATCTTTTATCTCACCTCAGCTTACAGTGTATTAAGAAACACACTATCTTTGCAAAGATTACATTAATGAATAAAATAAGCGTCCCGTGTCAAGCCTGGGTTTTCAAAATGCATTATCTTTGAGAAAGTAAAATTTGAGGGACCTGAAATCCCCTGTAACAGGGATGAACTGTTAAAGCAACGAGGGGGTATAGGAAAGGTCTGTACTGAATCACCGTTGATTGCAGATGACATTGGTTTAGACACGACCAACAGCAGAGGAACCTGCATTGCCAGCCCTGAGCTGCTAATCATGGCTGTGAATCTGTTGATCCCTTGACCATACTGTGGAATCAGGCCTTTTGCTAGCAAACCCCATCCCAGTTGCTGAAGAGGGGTAGTCACCATCATACTGCTACACCAGAAAGCTCCGCTACAGGTCATCGTAAGTTGACACGTGACAACCTTCGGTGCCAGAGGGTACAGATTACCTTTGAAAGATACTTGCCGTGAACCAAGAGCACATCAAAACCAGTCACGTGGCTTAGTAAAGCCAAGGCACAACTGCAGCAAGGCCTGCAACTTTGGTCAGAGCTATCCTAAAGCTTCCAGGCTGGTGCAGCAAAGCAATTCCCCCACATCCAGTACCTACCAGTAGCAATGCACAAAGAAGAAAAAATATTAGGCTAAATTTTGGTTATGAGTTGTCCCTCATTCTTGTCTCCTCTAAACACAAGCTACACCAAGAACAGCTCAATGCAAAGTTCTATTTTATTCAAAAAACAGCCTCAGCAGAGAGCACAGGGCAATGCTGAACTCCAGCCCAAAAGTATCCACCAGTTACCTCTGCCCTGGATTTTGCCCCTCAAGATATAATCACACAAATAATTTTCTAGCAATTTTCAGTGGATAATTTCAAAATGCTAATGATCTGTCCTGATCTGTTCAGTGCTTAGAAGAACTGGAAGTCTCATCTACCCCACCTCACGCTCAGAAGTCAAGGGTGACCCTGCACTGCCATGACTCTGGGCAAGCCACTTACAGAGTTACAAAGGCCCTGGATTAATTAGAAACTGGGTCTTTTAACATAACTCCTTGCCCCATTACAGGTCTAGCAGACCTCGTTGGCTCCCTGCCAAATAGTTCAAGCACCTATTAACCAAGGAAAAGGTAAAGAGCTTGGGTTGTAATGTGCTGGACTGAAGCCCAGCGGTTTCAAATCTCCTAACCCGCAAGAGCAGCTTATCTGTGTTTGGAGGTCAAAGACCTCAACAAAGCCTTGTTAACAGGTGCGTGCTGGCGCAAAGTCAAATGTTTGGCTCTTCAGATTACAGCGATTCCTTGGATTCTTACAAGTGGGACAAAAAAGGGCTTCCAAAGTGGCCATTCACACACTCTGGGCTGGCCTGAGTCTGCTTGTGCTAATATATTTGGCAAAACATGTCACCGTGAGTACTTCCTTAGCTCATAGGAGCTGGAACAGAATGCATCCAGTATGAAGCCTGGCTGCCTTACTCTTCCAAATTTTAAAGCCAAGACCCACGGTACTCCTTGTTTGTAATCTCTATGTACCATAAGAAACAAATTCTGCCCCAGACACACCACAATGCAAAGCTCATGAGCTGCATCAGATGTTTCCCAGTGCCCAGGCTGAAGGAAACAGGAATATTTGTGTCAGATGTGAGGCACGGGGACTGTCCAGACAGCAGTGATTACTGCTTTTGTTCCAGATGGGGGTTGGGTACAACAGGAGCTGTCTTCCTGCGCCCAGCTTGAAACTTTGAACCATGAATTTCCCCAGGTTCCTCCTCTGAGGTAGCTGAAGAGCAGCCCTGCTGTCTGTGAGAGTGTACCTGCGTTAGACTAGCTAAAACGTGGGCTCACGGCTCCATCCAGTAGGATATTTGGGATGAAATAAAAGTAACGCTCTTAAGCACATGTCTGCTTTCCAGAATAACCAAACCTGAGCTGTGTCTGTTCCTGTTTAAGAACATAAGAAAACAGCACAAAGTTTCCCATAGTCACTTACTCCCATGTTAGATCTGGGCTGAGATATATAGAAAGCAACATATACGTGCCCTAGATTCCACTGCTGATAGTGCCAACAAAAGCTAAATTACAATGATTTTCCTGTAGTCAGGTTGCTAGTCCAACAAGTTTTGGAAGGAGGAAAATGTATTACACACATCCTCCAAGTCTCCTCCTAAGCACTGTCAGGCTATAATTTTAGCTCACTCTTATTACTGATCGTGTCTAATGGGTGATGACCCAGCCCTTAGCAAACATGAAAGTTACATTATCTAAGCTGTTGCATTACTTTCACTAATCACAGAATCAGAATGGTTTGGGTTGGAAGGGACCTTTCAAGGTCATCTGGTCCAACCCCGCTGCAGGGAGCAGGGACATCTGCAACTAGAGTGGGGTGCTCAGAGCCCTGTCCAACCTCACCTGGAACAGTTCCAGGGATGGGGCATTCACTTGCTGCTCTGGTAGCAAACTGGGAGGGTGCTGGAGAGGGAGAACTACATCTCACTAACTCATCATCTCACTAACTCATCTTCTCCAATGTTTTTGGTATTTCTTAACAGGCAGAACAGCAACAAAAGTTGACCAAATACATACCAACTCATTTACCAAATCCAAACCTTTTCATTTGACCCAGTGAAGTTTCACTTGTAGGCCAAAACACATGATTTCAGGAAAACAAATTGCAGCGTAGCTTACAGTATTCGCTGTTGTGATTTCAGAAGCAGTTGGCATTGGCCTGAAGATGGCAGTTTCATGTCTGCTAATAGCACTTAACAAAGGACTTTTCCATCCCTGCTGACTGAAGAAGTAGGACCATTCATAGCGTATAATTAAGCTGTTAAGTTTCCGTTGTTTTGAATATGACCTACCTTGTTTCCTCTTTACTCAGCTATGGCTGAAGCCAATATCTGTTCATCAAAATCCTTCTGTTTTGAATCAATGTACCTCTATCTATGCAAATCTGAGGCAGGAAATGCTCACAACGCAGTTCATATTCCCGAGAGCTGAAATATTCCTGTGGAACATCTCTGCCGCATTCAGGTTTTACGGACATTTCTCTGTTTGAAGTCAACTTTGACAGGTTTTCACACAGAAAATTTTCATCAGCCTCATTTCCTCCAGCTTCACCAGCAAAACATGATCATCGGCACGCAACAGGCAAGAACCTTGCGAAGTGACACCTTAAAGAAAAAAGCTCGATAAAAAGGTTGTCTTGGCACGATGTGATTTTCCACATCAGCAGCTTCCTGCATTCTTTTCTGCTGATTTTCTTCAAATCAGTCTGTCTTTCTTCTTAAAAAAAGAAAAAAAAAGAAGCATCGGTGCTTCTCATTAGCTCTCATTTGTCACAGCTGAAGATCTCAACAACATACCATGGTTTAATATTATTCTGCTGACCTTACAGAGGGAAAAGACAGGTTAGACCAAACCTTCTCATTCATTGCTGCAAGCCTCTGCCTCCAACCGATGTTCCCTTCAGGATGGGGAGAGTAGCTGTGCTTCACTGGTAAGACTGCTTGAGAGTTCTGATTGGAAAAAGGCCTTTCCTCGATGTTCATACTGTGGCTGTTACGCTGAGAGACAGAAAACAGCTGCAAAATTCCGCATCTGTAGAATCCGCCTGTGTGGACAGGGAGACACTTCCCAGTTCTGGAATTAGGGTTCACAATATTGTTTACAAGACCAACAAAACTCACAGCTTTCATTTGAGAAATGCTCCACAAACACAGACAAAGGCACAAAGGAGGCCAAGGAATCGCTTTTTTATCTTCAGCGAGGTGGCCAACTGAAGAGAAACAACTTGGTGCTTTAAAGGAGCGCTGCGAGAACTCCTCTGCAGTAGCACAAAGTATTTTACCTTCTGGACGACTGTAGAAGATGAACAAACCACTTGCTTAATGCTGGATTTCTATACCTAGAGATCAATACCCATTTCCAGTAGGCACAGGATAACACCGAGGATAACACAAATTTCATCCTACCACACAGTAAGAGAAAACAGCAATCAAAAAAAGGGCAGCACGGAAAGGTGGACTGTAATCGGTAGTTGTCTTCGGAAGTTGCCCTATCGAATGATTTCTGCATGTTTTATCTTCTCATCTTTAAATTTTAACATCCATTATTTTCACAGAGCTGTCAGACCCCAAGAGTTGGAAAGGAACAGACTGAATTCAAATAACTTCTGATGCACAGAAGCATCAGAGAATGCTGCAATCCCAGAATGTGTTTAGGAAACTCAAGAGCTGGGGAATGTTTCTGCTCCACGGGGGTTGTGCCTGGGATTAGGAACTGAGGCACAGCCTTTGGAAAGGACATTGCTCCAAAGGCAGAAACCAAAGCTGGTGTAAAGGAACCTCACCAGTCTGGAGAAAGCCCATGCAAAAGCCAAGCATTAGAAGTAAGGGTACGCCAAATTAATTCTCAACAAATGTCAACACAGACCAGATTCACATCTTCCCTGGAAGCTGACATTTGGAATTCACATTTATACCTCAACTGCAACCGTGGGCATAATGAAAAACACCAAAATGAAACTCAGGAATCAGCCCAGACCCTCTTTGCACTCCAAGTAGCCATATCCTAAACCCAGGGTGGCAGGACAGGGAAGCTGCACTGCCTTTTTCTTATTCAGATACCAACAGCCCAGAGCATACTAAAAGCAATTATTTCCATCCAGCACGCGCAAACTAAAAACCTGAAAATCATAAAGTAGAAATAGTAGAAATCTACTATGCTAGTGAGAAACCAGAAGCAATCTACTGCTTGCTTTCATAATGTTCTGGAGATACCACAAGTGTAGGTCCCTATTCTGCTGTGCCTGGTAGGGCAGCCCCAGTCTTCAGGCTGAGTAGTATATCAGGCAGCAGGTGATAGAGAACAGAAGTACATAAAATGCTGACCCACTGCAGAAATTACTCTCTCCTTTCGGTCTGTGTTTAAAAAGTATTAGACTAGTCAATTTTTCCCCTTCTTTTGAGGAACAGATGGTAATGACCCAGTTAACTACTTGCAGAAAGATAACTGCTTTGAGATTATAAAGTTCTTTGGGCAAACAGCCACCATTTGCAATAAAAAATAATTTCAGGATAAATACACAGGACTTCAGCAGGTCCAAACATCAATTTCAGTACTGCAGCCCATAAAAACCCAGCTAGTTAGCTGGCCACTGATACGGAGATTATTGACTACTATCAAGGAGAGGAGAGACGTCAGTCACTCCATCAGTGCACCAGCACTGCGCCTCATTCCTGGACATGTGACTTTTAAGCTGCTGCATCTGTAAGTCCATATCATTCACCCCACTTTCCAAGAACAGGAGCACAGCACTGGGTGGGGAGGAGAAGGGAAAGGGAAACTAGCTATAGGCATAATTTCTGTAGCCATTTAAGCCCTAACTATTTGATAAAACAAGGACAAGTTCAATCTCTTTCTGATCAACTTATGCAAAACACTCCAGGAATAGCAAGCAAAGTATTATTAGCTGAAGGCACAGCTTAACCTTTGAACAGCGTAACAATTTTCTTCTTAACCATAAATATGGGACTATATAGACCTGTCTCTGTCTTCCATAGCTTTGGAAATAGCTATGAATGTTGTAACTTGATTGAGAGGACGATGAGAACTAAATGGATTCCCAGTCATTACGGACTATTGAGAAGTAAGCTTGCTAAAGAGGGAGACAGGTGACCTTACTTCAAGTGACAAGAATGAAGTCTGGTACATGGCTCACTGTACCCAGGCGTAGACTCTGGATGCACCCAGACTGTCAGTCACCCAAGCTACACGGTGTGACCAGCCAAGCCTCAGCAGTTAAGACGCAGTCTTATGCACAGAGGAGGAGCTCAGACTGAGTTACCCGGTAAAGAGTAGGTTGCTAGCTTAGCAGGACTAACAGAATTTTAAATAAAAGATGAGATCATACACTTTTTTTAAAGAGAAGAGTCTCAGTAGAAAATACATAAAGCAAAGCTTTCACATTTGCTAGAAAAGAGATTTTAACTGATGGAAAACCTGCAGTTACTAAGCTTGTCACAACACTCCCCGTGAATTTCTCAATCACTGAGCAGTGGGCTGGCTAGAAGCAGACTGGCTAGGCAGCCACTCTCCCATTGTTAAAATAATTGGGATGTCTCAAGATTCTCAATTAAGATAACAAACTAAGTCTTGTGGTCTGATCTTGTTGAAATATTTTGGATATTCTCTGTTTCTGACAGTCCAAGGAATTCTGTTATTTTTGACAAACATTTTTGACAAAAGAGGCAAAACCGGTAGATCGGGATGATGAATCCTGACATAATCACCCTCCAAGTCAGATCAAAGAAGAGCTCTGTCTCAGACAGCAATATTCATCTCCCCCCTTCTTATTTATTGGGAGCTGCATTTGCCAGACACAGTATTTTCCAGAAGGGAAAGTAACATCCAGAATCTAAAATACCAGGAATGCTGCCTCCCCCTAACCCTACATAGTAACCTCAGCCTTATCAAAAGACTCAGGAAAATCTGCGGGTGCTGCATTGCATTGGTTCAAACTGAAGAAGTCGGGCAAAAGATTTTTTGTATTTTATTTATGAGATGTGAAAAAGTTGCCTTCTACTCTCCAAACCATAGCACTAAATACCAAAGTCACTGTGAAAGGGGCGACTCCATTATTCAAAAAATATTTGTGTGCTTTTCGGAGATTAATGGCACTTAACGTTTTGGTTAAACACACAAACAAGCACAGCTTTTTGTTGTTGCTTCAAATGAAGCCAGAAAGAGAACAAAAGGCATTCAACCGAACCAATTTAGGTTTATAAACATATTAATTTTAAGAGCGCTATGTGTACACTTAAAATGAATTTAAAGCAGTCAACCTTTGCAGTACGATGCCCAGCTTCACTGTGTCCAAATAATCCATAAATCCAGATGCAAGTTGTCACAGACACTTCTTTGGAGAGCTTGAAAAGTTAAAAGTCAATGTTTCCTATTAATTAATAATTGTTTTCAGCTGTTTTGGCAAGTGATTAAAACAAAGCGTCTGCCTTTAATGTTACAATATAAAAGTTTTCTTATTTAGAGGCCCAAGTGCCAAGTGGGAATTACCTCATTTGAAGAAGGTGCCCTACGTGATTGCTCGGAACATTTGTAAGCAAATAAGATGTAGAGATATTGTACCTGCCGGTGTGATGCTTTCCATACCGCATCCATTAAAATTACCCACCAAACAGTTTCAGAGGAACACGAGCTGAGATAATTAAAACAATACTTCTCATGTTAATGGAGTACCAAGCTCTGAAAGAGTCATCCCATAAAGAAACCATGTGGGCTGTGCATCATTTACCGAGCTGTGCTATCTTGTGAATTCAATATCACACGCCCTTTAAACTTCGCACTGCAGAGCGTGACGGCACCTGTCCCTCTGAGCTCCAAACCACCACCGAGATATTACTGACAGGCTTGCTCAACCTATCAGTGGATGGTTCAACATAACCCCAGTTCTGACCAGCACCTGCTCCACAGCAAGGTTAAACCCACCTTTGAGAGGGACCTTCTGATGTAAGTAGCCTTCTAAACATTGTCTTTGATACCCAAACTCCTATAATTTAATTTCCTCAGAAAAAAGGAATTAACAGTTCTCCTGGAAGCCACATTTTCACATCCCTGCAGAGGAAGAACAGCAGATTTCACAGCACAAGCTGAGAAACTCTGCTCACAAAGTGGAAGGTACTCACATTTACATAAGCAGCAGTAAGATCCCTCATTCCCTACCTGAAAAACAGACAACTCATTGAGAAGCTTCTGTCTTCTGCTGCATCAAGAAGCTTGTGAAGTAATAAAAAGTGCAAGAGTTGAACTCCTCTCATTCTAGTACATCACGGGAGTTGCTGCTAGCTCCTCCTAGCTCTTGGCTTCTGCCTCTAGTTTTGAAAACTTTTAAGATGTTATTTGTTTGTCGAGGTAGGATTTTGTTTTTCTTTTTTTTTTTACTAAATAGCACACTTTATCTCTGCAAAGTAATGAATCCAGATAAAGTTGCAAGACTGTGCTGAGTAAGCAACAATGTGGCTGTGCTTGGGGAGTACCTTAGTGACAGAATTCAGAAGAACCAGACTCTGCTTAGGTCAGCTCATCTTGTGGGGAAGGAGATTTTTCCACCAGCACAACAGCCTTACTACGTGATATGAATAGCAGAGGGATGGATACTTCAGTGCTGCAGGCAAACAGTGACCTGCCAAAAGTCAGCAGAAAGACAGCACAGGCAGGAACATTCTCTTGTTCCTGTGACCCTATTTGTCAATGCAAATGAAATAATTTTCAAGAAATTTCCAGCCACACCACTCACACTTAATTGTATCTCATTGCACAGAGAAATTAGATAAAAGTCCTAGTCACTGATTTGCTTCAAGTGATTAGCACTAGTCAACAGAACGATCCTTGTCCTAAAGTTACTTCAAATCCCTGAAAACTCTGTTTATAAAGAAGAAAATCACCCAGAAGAAATCCTGCAGGTAAAGATAAACACTGACATTTATTACTATTGGGTCAAGATGCATGTGTGATTACAGAGCGTCGAGCAAATCCACAGTAATTATTCATCGGCACGTTCTTCCTCCTTGGCCAATGCCAGCGAAAGCATCCTGCTGCTCCCAGAGACATGAACAACTTGTTTACCTCAGAACAACAGGAGGTAAAAGTTCCCTGTCTTGGGGCAGCTCTGAAAAGCTCACACCCTTGTTTATTATGTGGCAACTGTGGCACATGCCCATATGTTAAGATGTTAAGGATCTTCTCCTTCATCGATGGTATCACATCCATTTCAGTGTAGTGCCTCGCAACACATTAGGATCAAAGCAGAACACCTAAATATGTTACAGTTCATTTCAAGCACGTATTATATTAAAGATGAAGACTCTGTTTCTATCCCATCCGGACAGTATAAAAATAAATAAACTGCCTTTAAAAAAGAACCTTATTTTCTCTTGAATTCTCAAGCGTCCCGATACCATCAAATCATTTTGGAAGAGGAGCCGCATGTGGTTTTGAAGCACTCACTGTTAATTGACTGCAGTGACACGAGCAAGGGTTGACTTGGGTGTGGGCAGGGGGAGGGGAGTTGTGCAATAAGCCTCTTCCATATGCCATCACACAATCTCGATCAGATTTGCATTTTGAAAGTATACAGAAAGCTGATTATACAGAGGCAGCAAAACCAGTGCTGAACAAAGGCAGGTACTGGCCTTTGTGGATACTTCCATTTACCTGAGTGCCAGTTTTTAAAGAGAATTTAATTTACACCTTGTGTTATCTTGCTATAAGCTTGCATGGTTATCCCAGGTCAAGTCTCTGTTAGAGGCAAGACTCAAAAACTTGAAAGACCTAAATCTGAGAGCTCCCTGATACGCTAGCTGAATAATTAACTGTTATGCCAAGTAGCTACAGGTCACCTGATTCATTGTTCAAAGCATGGAACAAAACAAACAAAAAAAAGGGCTGCATTATGGAAAATTATGCCATCTAGTTTGGGGAAGGAGACAGAGGAGATCACAAGTAGGTAGGCTTCAGAAAACTGAAATATTGTCCACAATACTCCCAAAAGACACTGACTTATGGAGGCCAGAGGGGATACAACTCCTGCTGCACCTAGGAAACCAGTGACAGCAGAACCCTTGAATGAATTCAACTTGCAGTCAGACATAAAAACCAAACAGTTCCTCTTTTCGGTGTAGTAATTAAAAACACACAATATATTTAAAGGAAATTGTAAGCCAACCTATTAGGACTGTGACCTCTTACTACTGAAATAATTGAATGCACAACGAGAAGTAGGACATCACTAATTTCACTAAAACCTGACATTATGATTTCTTAGTGAAGGACATTGGAGCACTAAATTAATCTTTTATTTTTACTTATTTTTTAATTTATTTTTTATTGTCATTATGACTATTGTTCCAGTGATTTCCTCAACAGCTGTCAAGTATAAATTAATATACACTAGAACAAAACTGGATGGTTTCCATAAGGGAACAGATCTCCCAAACTGGCAGAGAAACTCCCTGGGTGGCTCAGCAAAAACACTCCTCAGCAGAGAGGTAGAAATCCTTGTGTGTCTTTCTATTGAAAGATGTCAAGATCTGAACTGCAGAAATGCTTATGATTAAAAATGACACATCATCTTTTTACTGCCTGTGCAGCCTGATTAAGAATATTGATGTATTTTTCTACAACTAAACCCAATATAATGGAATCTTATTTTAACTGGAAAATGAAACACAAAAGCCTTGTGACCGAAGCTGGGTTCACTATTTATTACACACGTTGAAAACGTACTCTGCATTTCTGTATGAAACATTCATACCAGTATAAAGTAAAACTTCAGAACCACAAAACAGTAATTTTCATGACACAAAGGTCCTCGAGTGACTCCATCATCCGTCCCCTGAATAAAAAAGCAATGACGATGACAGTTTTCCACAACACAAGGCACTACAACAGCAACAAGAAATGCCCATGCAAACCCTGTCGCCATTTTGTGCAGGATCTCCCTGCTCGGCACAATTGAAGGAGGCTCAGGCCTAAGATCTGCTGCCGAGGAAGAAGCTCTGAAACAGCTTTTTGTCAAGGTTCTCTTAAACAATGTGCTAAACCCGTGAAGTTAAATGTACCCCCTCAACTGTACTGCTTGAAGGCAGCTATGGCAGATGGTGAAAGGAGAAGTGCCAGACATTTGACTCTGCAGGTGAAAGCCACACCACCGTGTTCATGGAAAGGGCAGAAAGGAAAGCACATGGTGGGAGCTGTAAGACAATGAGTGAATGAGAAACCTGGGTGAGATCAAGAATCCAGCTCTGTCATTTCACTCCCCACAAAATATTTTTCTCTCAAGTCCCACCTTCACTGTTTTTGAAATCTACTAGTTTCCCTCTCTCCTCCTCCGCACCTTTCTCTCACTGTTTTCCTACAGGGCTACCCGGTTTGTGGTAACAGCCAGCAGAAACGAACTCACGCCTCAGATGTCGAAGGAGAAGCTGTGCGAGAAGGGTCACGGAGTGCTCCCGAGATCGGGGTTTTAGTCACACTTGCTGTACGGTTACCGATAGCGAGCCTGCGAGGGAGAGACGGGCGGGTTCAGCCTCATCTCTAGTCAGCTGAGGTCAAGCATCAGCTAAAAAAAGAGAAGCTGCACATTAAACAATTTGCAAGTAAGGGACTGAACTCATATAATAAAATGGTCGCAGTGGAAATTGAGAACGAGCTGCTTAACTTCCTGGGCCACGCTGGCCCTTCAGGCCTTGAGGGCCACTCCCCCGGCCTGATCTCTGCCTCCCATTTGCCTTTTACAGGCTTGGAGAAACTTTAAAATGAAGGAAGGCCAGCTTATTTCACTCATTTTGAACTGGGGAAAAACATAATCTGGCGAGGGCGTCTGTACATATGACTGATGGAAATCAAACCTCTGAAGTGCAGATTATTTTAATTATAGCTAGAAGAGCATGTAAGGTGCAAGTTTCAGCCAAATAGTTTCCATTCCGATCTTTAATTCTGTAGAGATGAAAATACTTTTGAGTGCCTCTGTCTAGGTGGAAGACGAATTGTCTTCTCTGTGGCAGTTGAGACACTGCTGACCCTAAGCAGTAAAATCTCAACATACAGAAGTGGTTATATACATATCTGTATGAAAGAAGACATCACCAGCTTTACATGTGCACTCCCTCCACCTGCCTCTTGCTGTAAGGCACCCATGGAAAGGAAAGGTTTAGTGAACAATGCTATTGGTTCTGCCTCCTCCCCCCCAGCCCTGTTTTCTTTGAAAGAGGACTTAACTTCTAGTAGCTTTTAAGATGGGCATGTGAACTTGCAAGAACCATTTGACAAAGTCTATCAAGCACAATACTCACAGTGAGTGCTAAGATAAGAATATAATGCATATTAGTAACTAGATCCCACAATTGTTCCCACACCGTATTCATTTTATTGAACTGTTGACTTATATTAGAGAAACGATGCAAGGATTAAGGCTTTAAACATCTTCAGTGGAAAGTGCTAATTTAAAATCTGACACATTTCAGCAGTTTCAAGTGCAGTAAAGTTGAGCTCCTTCAACCTGCAGCCCTAACACTTTGTTTGACTGCCCCTCCTTCTACTCTGTTTTTCATCCCTGTAAAATACTATTAAACCCCGTGGGAAACCATATCTTTACACTTCATACAAATGTTATTTATTTTATATATATAAAACCCCTGAACTACACAAAACTCCTCTTCCTGTACCTGCTTATAGAGTTGTATTTGAAATAAGTTTTGTATTTTCTTGTGTTCTTTAATCTATTGTCTCCAGAAACTGGTATTTCATTCCCCGGTTAAAATAACTTAATTACTTGAATCATACAGACATGAAAGGCAAGGGAAGAAAACATCTCAATTTAAACTCTTCTTCCACAAGTAATTTGATAGCATAACTTGAAAGTACAGAAATCTGAAATCTACTTCTGAGCACTTGAAACTTCACATCTTTTTACCTCTCTCACAAGAGATATTACTCAGGTTTAGTGTGACATTTTGAAATGTCACCATCCCTGTCTCAAAACCAGAGGCTTTAATACAGAACAGACACCTACCTGCTTTAATTCAGAAATCCATTCTATATGTCATGATATTCTAAGAAACTCTGTGCATACCCTTTCTCATCCTAGGGGAAGAAAAAAAAAAAATTTCAGGAATCTCATTTCTGTACAAATAACCAGGGACTGTTAAAATCAAAGGCTAAAGCAACTTTCCAGAAGCCGTATTATTCTGACAGAGCCACAAATTTTGAATAAGTAGTGGTTTTCTGGGTGGGAAAAAGGGAATATTTTCCCTTGAAATACACTTTTACTACGTCAAGAAGTAGCATTATTTTTTTTAAGTAACGACAGAGTGATTTTGGTTTTGCTGGAAGGCTGAAGTTGAAGGAAGGGTTGGTAGTAGTTGCCAGAGATCCACTCCATCTCTACATTTCATCCACTTGCAGCATCAGAACAACATAACCCCCAGGAGACCACACAATCACGAACACCATTCTCTTTCTGGCAGAGTCATCAATATTAATATTAGGCTTTTACAAGCGTGTCATCAGTTTTAACATCTACATACGGTCTTTTGGGAAAACAATTCCTCCCCCCCCTTTTCTGAATTCTCTCTAACTAATGGGAAGCCAGGGTTACAGGTGCTTTAGCAGCACAACACACCACCATACGAGATCTAGTCATTTTCCAGCAGAAATCCTCCTCCTTACCCCCTGCCCAGTCTGTACATTCAGTTCAACATCTTTACCCATTGTCCATTTTTCAGGGTTACCAGGTCTTTGAATGTCACATTCACATTCTTCCCAATAGTGGCTGTGTTATCCAACGCTTTACCAGCACAAATTGATTTTATTTAGGATGCCTTATCCAATTTCTTCACTGAACGTTCAATACTGGAAGTAGCCATTGCCAAACAACATGAAATACAAGGAAGATGCCAGCAAGCTTTGTATTTTGCTCTTTTTTAAACTATTATTAAACTTACCAGCTACTGCTCTGCTTTTCAAATCCAAGTGTGTGTTCATATACATGTTGAGTCTATTAGCCAAGTTCATTTAGTGAACACTATGCTAGATCCGGACCAATTTAGACCAAATCTTTCTCCAGAAGTTACAGCATTTCAAAGGGAAGAACAGTATTTATTAAACCACAACACACCTTCTGTTGCTACTGTTAAAAAACTACAAAAATGTGATTTAAATCAGGTAAAGCAAAGACACCATCTAATGTCTGGTTAGATACATCACCCGAGCAGCATTTTAAGAAGTTCCTACTTATTAAGTGTCAATTAAATGTTTTTGTCACTCCATGACAAAGATCCTTACTTAGCTGGAAATAAAGACAGACTCAGACTTTGTTTTATTTTTTAATAAAGTTTAAATAGTTTAAATAAGAGGAAAAGAGTATGTTTTGAAGCCAAGCAATTTCTTTGTTCCATGCTAGGCCTTAAAGTTGGATTAATGGGCCATGAGAAGAGAGCTGCATACTTAAAATGCTGGTGTAGAATATATTAAAACAGCCAGTGACTTACTCCAGCTTACCTTAAATCAAAGGAAACACAATCTTGACAGTTTTTTTACACATACTGCCCTCTTATCCTGATTAATGGAAAAACAATCCTTACAAAAGACTTTTTTTTGTAAATTATTTTTTTTTAAATATGAAAATTCTACAAAATATTTGCTTTATCCATTGAAAGGCCTTTGAAATTCTCCAGAATATTTAGATGTGTTTGCCTAAGAAAGTTTATAAATGCCAATCTGACACTAACAAAAATTTGAATCAGAACTGGAAATTAAAATAACAAATCATCCCACTATAAGAATATTAGACTTCAGTAAACACAGGTCACGGTATGGTTTGTTTTAAAAAGTTTTCATAACCCACAGAATACAGAATAGATTTGTTTCACTATTACCTTTTCCCTTCCATTTCCTCCATTCTGTTTTCTCTACATTTAAAACACTTGCCTACTGACTTTTTCTGCCCATAGTTTTGGGGGTTTTTTTAAACCTCAATTCTATCCTCATCCAAGAAGATCTTTCCCCTCTTGCTTCCTAAAGATGCTTTTGTTTATTTCATTGATTTTCATTTTCTTACAGGTAAGTATCCTACCATAAAGGGAGCATGGAAATGAATGGGAACAATTCTGGGAGTTACTGGGATATTTGCAGGCCAAGACTTTCCATAGGAACTTCAACAGCTACTATTTTTGAAAGAAAATGATCATGCTTTCTTTATATTTGATAATATTTGACATATTTGATAATATGTTTACTATAAACATAGTCTTGTGCCACAAACAGCCACCAACTGCAGACAAAGCAATATAGTGCACAGTTTGATGAATTCAGCGTAACACCAAAAATGGTAGAGTCCTGGTAGCAGCTGCAATGGTAACAAACACTTAGAAACCCGAGTGATCCAATAACCTAAAAATACATCTGTTAAACTAAGGAAAAATCTGTGCAATGAGATTAAGAGGCTTCCAAATTTCAGATGGATTGCTCAGGGACTACAGTAGAAAACTAAACTCAGATGTAAGGAAGTATTAGCTTGGAAAAGCCTCAGCTTTCCAAAATTCAAAATTATTAAAAAGCAATCCATCTGTTCATCATTCTACGATTTAACTGTTTTCTAGTCTATGGGAATAAACAGCAGGATACAATCATTTGCAACATCCGTTTACTCTTTTTTTTTTTAACTTTTAAAACTAAATTAAGAAAATATTCTCACAGAAAAAAAAAAAATTTAGATGAGCACAAAGAAATGCCAAGACAAATCCTGAGACAAATTATTCTACATCACTGCTAGTCTATGAAAACTGGTTTGAATAATAAACATACTGGAGTATTCAGTGGCAGCAGACAAATCAAAAGTATTTGTAAATTATTAAGTTGTGCATGTTTTTAAATGACAAAACATACTCACAGGTTTACTTTAAAATCTCTCACTGCTTGTTATCAAAGTTAAAAGATCATTTGCATACCAATACACATACTGTAAACATGAACTTCTCATTAAGGAAAGATGGGTTTACAGTAATTTGATCTTTTACAAAAAGCTATTGGTAACTGAATCTCTCAGTGTCTTAACTTTCTAGAAAATTAAACCAATGTTTCCACTCTCAAAGTTGCAACGCTACCACTTTAGGAAACAGCCCTATTTATTTGTTAACCAGAAATACAATCAAGTGGCATATTTCCATTTGCTCTTCGGCTGACAGTTTCAGCTTCATTCTATTTTACAAGAAAACAGCAGACTTGCAGAGGTGCTGTAAATTCTTTCATATCGCAACTGATTTAATTACAGCGGTGAAGAAAAGCGGCGGTGATGCAAAATAAGATCAGCCCAGTTGCCCTTATCTGATGATCGGATCTCTCTTCCTGTTTGGCTTGCAGCAGTGAGGACTTGTTTTGTTTCGTTTTTGTTTTGTTTTGTTTCTGGTCAGGTTGCCTGTGTCAAGATTGACAAAAGCAAGAAGTTGACATGCTCTTCTAATTCCAGCTTGAGAATGATCCTCATACCAATACAGCTGAGTTTCAATCAGTAGGTCGGGGAATGATACTAATGTGGAGAAAATTATCTGGATAGCTCATATGTTCACTTAGCCACTGTATGGGTGTTTCCAGCATTGGCTCGATTCCATGAATCATCACTTGTGTCTTCTGCTCTCCATCTAATTCAAAGAAAAAGAGAAACCACTAGTACAGCATCCAAAGTTCACAGAAAGATTAAACATTTACTTAATTTATGGTATATTTAATTTGTGCTACAGAGTTTAACATTTAACAGAACAAAAAGCAGGAAATATTGGCATGGCTAAAGCTGAGATTTCTATCATCTAAAACAGAAACTGAGTTAAAAATCAATTCCAAGAAAAAATTGGGCTAAAATGAAACTTAATGAAAGTGCCAATCTTTATTTGTTGCAAGTCTTTTTCCTTACAGTGATCACAGGTTGGCATCAACACAGTTAAGACAAATTCATCCCACCCACCAATAAGCCATATGAATTTTACACAGATCACACTCAAGACGTTTGAACTCCCTAAAACACACTAATAAAATGGTATTCTTAGCAATGCGATCTCCTGAACTGTGTGGAAAGGGTCACACTTATAATACATGTAATATTCCTGAAGTAATTTTGTTTTGCTAAGCATAATTTACTTAAGTGTCTAGCAGTATTCTAGCAGTAACTCAGAAGGCTGAAATTGGCACCAGCTTTTTCCTCACTTAAATTAATCTCTTGGAAAAGCTAAGTTAGCAAATGATTCCCAGTATGAAAATGTTCTAAGAATATTTAAATTCTTTTTATTTATACTTGTCCCGGAGGATGCAAGTACTTTGATCCCTTGATTCGAATGATGGGAACCAGCTAAAAGCAACTGACATAATTGCCATGAAATGAACTAAAAAAAACCCCAACAAACCAAAACCAACCAAAAAGAAATCTTATTCCAGAGCCTTGAGATGAGAAGAGCATCTGAAATATGCTCCAAATAATGGTTAGGGGGAGGGAAAAAGTCATCAGTGACCTTTTACTGCTTTATACTACACTCTGGCATTCTCCCATGGACCTACCACAGTGAAATCCACAGTCAGTGCTCAAAAATATCACTGTCTTCTCTAATTGGCATTTTACACCCCCCTCAGCTGTCAATATTACACAACAAACCACTGTGCTCCCCAAGAATTACCTGGAGAATGCAGAATCTAAAAGTGAAGGTACCTTTCATTCAGCTACCTTAGTTGTAGCCTAACTCCTATTTCATAGCATAGATAAAATCTTATTTGGTAACCAAAATAATTTGACAGCTGACTGAAGAAGTTTGTATGATAATTGGGCATCTATGGCAGCACAGGCTAATTTAGACTAGGAAGAATGTGCTGTTGAATTTATGATAGTAATGATTCCTTCTGCAGAAGCCGACAGTTATGTTTGCCTAAAATAAAGCATTACACATTAGCTACGTGCTATCTACATATGATAACATTTAATTGAGAATTGTACAGAATATGTAAAGCTTGATTCTCTAAATGGCATAGTATACAAAATAAACATTAACAATTGCTGGTTTCTGGCTTTATTGCTACATTCTTCTGATCTAGCTGCATTTTAAAAAGAAACTTAGGGAATTTCCAACCAAAGCAGGTATTTATTGTGCTGAAACATTACCGGTCAGATTGCCAAGAGTATATACTCCAAAAGCAAAGATCTCAGAAAACGAGTTAGGGAATGTCTAAATATTTTTAATACTACAGTAACTCCCAAAGATATGCATTTCACAGTTGAAAATTAAAAATCTATGGTATTCCATAAACTGGCCCCAGAGTTTCTGACAATTTTTTTACATTTCATACTATTAATTTTCAGAAACAACTAATTTGCAGACGGAGATGGCAGGATGCTGTTTCAGCATTAGCACTGTGCTAGCCACACAGACCTAGCTGGCTGCTTGCAAACGCTTGCACAAAAAATAGATTGAAAACCTCAGAACCTCAGTAGAACTTTGTGTTGGAAGAAAGGCTAACAAATGAGAACCACTTTCTTTGGATCTTTTTTTACTGCGTGACGGAACATTTTTGGACGTTTGTGCACGTGCGTGCCAATGATACCTCTTGCTTAAAAATGAAATGCAGTTCATCTGGATTCCCCATTCCCTCCTCCCTACCCAGCTTTGTCCCTTTCTCATACTAATCTTTTATTATTAGTTTTTCTGCAAACTGAGAAAGTCTCAGAGGTCAGTGAAGAATTTACAGTTTAATTAAAGTTTAAATCTCTGCATTAGCATTGTTTGTGCTTTAGTATTATCTCTGACAAAGCATCACTTCTTAATTCCTTTCCCCTTTGAGGCTTGACTAAAGAGATCTTATCTACCAATTCTGTATTTACTGTAGCCCTTTTTCACAAAATCCATTGTTTTTACTTCAGCATTCTTCCCTCCTTTTGTTACTAGGGACCATAAACTCCCACTTAAGTCACATTTACCCAAACTTTCTTCAACTTTCGTGTTTTCAGTAACTTCCCCATTTTGAATCACAGACAGAGTCTCTCTCCTACAGATAGCTCATCTGCTTTATGGAGCAAAAAGTCATTGACAGCAAATATATCAAAAAAAATTAATGGAAAATATTCTTGTTTTCTCAACAGCTAATTTGTATCCACCATTACCACAGTGGTCTGGGTTCTGGACGATTTGTTAGCTCTCAGAAGCTTCATCCACCTGATTTAGAGATGTAATAGATTTACATAGTATTTACATAGTATTTTTCCTCCCATTACTGCTCATACTCTTAAGAGTTGCAGCTTATTTTGGATGCATCTTGATGCACTAAGTGCTGTCCTCCCCTTCCCCACCCCATATTCTTTGATACCAAAATGTCTTTTTTGACTGACAAAATGCCTCTACAAAGGGTACAAGTTGATAAACACAGCGTATATTTACATGAGTAAGATTTAAATGACTTAATTACAAAGGAGATTAATGTCATTCAATATCCAGACCAGGGCTACAAAAATGTGGGCAAAACCCATCAGGCTCCGGACCTGATAATATCATTACTGTCAATACCCAGGTTACAATATTCAGTAAGGTAGTAAAAAAAAAAAGCTCAAGGTTTCCTCCAAACCAGTAAGTTTATGTTTTCCTGTCACAGCATTGACTTTTTTATTTCCTTTGTAAATCGTGATAGAACAGAGTTACATGTTAGCTACCCTATGACCTAAAGATGGTTTTGTTTACTCTGTTGCAAATTAATCTAAGGAAGAAGATTTTATATCAGAAAAAAAAGCATAGCAATGTGTATTTCAGAGGAAGATTTTATAGTGTGTGTATATAGTAACTATGTACTTAAAAATCAGAGTATTTTTATATTACTGAAGAAATTAATAAATACTGTATTGGCATTTACAAAAAAAAAATAAAGAGTCTCAAAACAAATGAAGTCCTCTCCTATCAGCATGTTTGCCCCGGGATTAAATGATTTTTCTTTGCTTTCCTTGTGGAAATCCATGAATACAGAAGGCACTATAGCTCCTGAAAGTCACTAGTGGCAGACAACCATGATTACAGGAGGTGTATTAAGACATTTTGGAGACATTTCACATTACTTAATTTAGACACTAGTTCCACAGCTGCAACACTTCAAGTAAGTACCTAACCCAGGCTCATAGATCATACCATGTCAAGGCAGAAGAGATCTCCAGCTCTGTACAGAAAACTGAGAAACAGGCAGCTCTGAAGAGGAGGGTTTAAGAAGAGGCCTGCTCCTCTGTCATCTTTACAGAAAGGGTTGTCAAGCACTGGAACAGGCTGCCCAGGGAAGTGTTGGAGTCATCACCCCTGGAGGTGTTTAAAAGATGAGTAGATGAGGTGCTTAGGGACATGGTTTAGTGGTGGGCTTGGCAGTGTTGGGTTAATGGTTGGACTCCATGATCTTAAAGGTCTTTTCCAGCTGAAACAGTTCTGACTCTATGATCATTCTGTGATCTATAAGATGCCTCAGTGATCCAATTGTGGAAGCCACCTCGATCCAGCCAAATAAAGTATGAGCAAAGGACTGTCTTTTGCAAATAGGAAGGAAGGAAGGAAGGAAGGAAGGGTGGGCGTAGTGTTGCATCTCAACAAAGTCCTTGAGGCAGGAAGCCCTCCTCAATCTGAGTCTACTAAAGTCTACTCTCCCCTCTTTAAGAGGTGTCCTAACTACTACAGTATTTGTTGTTGCTGCTATTCCCCAAACATCCTCTAAAACCCTTCAGTGTAAATCCCTCCATGTTCAATAATCAGTGAGACACGGAGAAAGAATATTGCAGAGAAAATCTGCAGTCTTCACAGAAGGAAGGATGATGTGCAATGTCGTGATGTCACATGGTAAGGTTCTCTATTTCCCTTAGCTATGTAAGCTACTGCTTACAAAGTGAACCACTCAATATCACAAACCAATCTAATTACTTTATTCAGCATCGCTTCAGATTGCTGCACATACCCCTGGTGCAATCTAAATACAGTTTTCTACCAAATCATCTTTTTAATTAGAAAGGAAAAATTAAAGGTGGAGGGAAAGGAAAAGATAGGCACTTGAACCCATGTTAAAACCAAAGAGCAGAACAGTGAGCAGGCACTACTTCTGGCCAAGGTACGTATTTCAGCCATTTTTCTTATCAGCACCATGATGCTCAGCAATGCTGCAGATGCATGCTCCCTTTCACCTACCCAAGATCAGCTTCTCTAGCCAGACTACATCTGTGATGCATCACTTAAAATTCTTTAGTGGGATTTGTGGCCTCCAGCAATCACCTGTCATGGCAATTTAGCTGCCTTAAATTCTTTCAATAACAGACAATACAAGATAATCAGGATTTAGCTAAAAAGTCCCAACAGTACTTCAGCTAGAATCCCAGAATGTAGATGTAGGCATCAAAATGGACAACACAGAAACCAGAGGTTCTTACTCAGGGCAGCACCACTGATGAAATTGGCTTTAAAACCCTAAAATGGGAGACAGAACCCCGTGCTCCAAACTAGGAACAACGATACAAGGCCGCAGGACAATATCAGACAAGGATACAAAAAAGTGCAAGGAGTCAATATAACCAAGGAAAGTGTCATGTAGTGGCAGCCTTATGAATAATGTAAGAGAACTTAGCTTCCAGCTTTTTCATCTGTGAAGTGGGCAAGAAATGTTTGTTTGCTTAGCTTCAGAATACATCCTATATTCTGGATGAGATGATACTAAAGGTATTCCTGACGATAGGTTACACCACACTGCATGAAAACTCATCTTGGGTCAGTGTTACAAGGAGCAGAGTTCTTCTTTTGTGTCTGTGGTGCAGCTGCTTTGCTTTCTAACTCTCCTGGTCCTCAGACTACCAGGCAGGAGGACAAGCCTTTGGGTGCACACAGAGCATTCCTTGACAGTGTGTGCTGAGCAGCTGTTGGACATCTCTGAATCTGAACAGACACATCAACATCTTCACTAGGAAGATTTTCATCTAGCTCTTTAGGATCATTTCTTTAGGAAATGACTTACAGATACATAGCTCGCAGTAATGGGCTTCACATGTAGATGCAACCACTTAGTTTGTTACTGACAGATATTGCTGACTCAATTTTTAAAGCTTAAAGCCAAAGTTGTGCAGGGCTAAGTCCCTGGCAAGCAAAGGTGAGAATTTCCTCCTTTGAAACTAGACTTTTGGTCTAGCACAGAGCACTGCATATGAAACAACATGCAATTGTTTACAAAAGACTACAGTGTATTAGCAAGCAAATTCAAAGACTGTATTGTAACCTGTAACCACAGGTGGTAGGAAAGAACTGGACAGTGGCTGAAGTTATTCTTCCCCTCTCTAGGCACCTCGGGTTGGACATTGTAGGACATACAGAGAAGAAATGGTGCCAGACAAGCCTCACAGTCTAAAGGAGGACTCCAGAAACTTCTGCACCAGTAGCAGAATGAATAAACAAGCAGTTGATAAACAAACTTCAATTTCTGCACTTTTCAGTAGGTAACATCTCTAAAAAACCCCAAACCTCAATACTGCCAGTAATGGTTCAGTCTGACAGAGGGCTCTTTCAGCTGCTAGCACCAAACTGATGAATAGCATCTAGCTCTTTGCAATCTGTTCAAAACTGAAAACCTCCAAAGTCTGACATGAAAATCGACAATGACTCCATACCATTTATAATGAAACAAGTTTCATAATTATCTTCATTGCCTGTGCTACAAAAATCACGTCCTCATAAAATATCCATAGGCCTAAAAAAGATAAGGGCTATTTATGAACCTTTTCACATCACTTTTGTAATATTTACTTTAGACGGACACCATATCTTTTTTAATTTGTGGCAAAATAGTTTTTTGCCCAGGAAGCAAGCTTAAGCTACAGAACAAATTCAACCCTTGTATATAACAAATATTCACACTTTGTTTTTCTTGTGGATCTTGTGCACCACGTTGGGGGTGCAGAAAGTAAAATCCTGCACCTGCAAGGAGGAGTGGACAGGCAGGGCACCCCAAACTGGGCAACAAGGGATTCCAGCCCATAGATGTCATATTCAGTATAAAGCTTACAGATCAGGAGGTTCTTGCCCCTCTTGTCCCGCTTTGCTGGCTTGGCTTCTCTTCTGGTTTCTTCCTCGGGGCATCTGAGGAGGCCTCTGTCCTGCCTTTGATCCTTATCAGTGTGTTCCTGAATCCAGTACTGGAACCCAGCTTCTGAACACAGCTCCCATCTGCTGCTGGGCCCAGTCTGGGACTTCCCTGGTGCCTGCTCCACACCATCAGTGGGATGGTGCTGGAATTGCCAT
>VWZY01008751.1:178889-193766 GCA_013399075.1 Chloroceryle aenea | reverse complement strand
CCCCTGAGGGACTCCACTAGTGACACACCTCCAACCAGATTCTGCCCCATTGACTACAACTCTCTGACTCTTTCCTTTCAACCAGTTCCTGATCCACCTCACTACCTGATCACCAAACCCATATTTGATCAACTTATCTACAAGGATGCTGTGAGAGACGGTGTCAAATGCTTTACTGAAATCAAGATAAACCACATCTACCGCTCTTCCATCATCTATCCACCTAGTAATTTCCTCATAGAAGGCTATCTATGTTTAGTCTAGAGAAGAGGAGACTGAGAGGAGAGCTGATTGTTCTCCTCAGCTACCTAAAAGGAGGTTGTAATGAGGCTGATAACAGTCTCTTCTCCCAAATTACTAATGACAGGATGAGAGGAAATGGCCACAAGTTGCATCAGGGGAGGTTTAGATTAGATATTAGGAAGAAATTCTGGACTAAGAGAGTGGTTTGGCACTGGAACAGGCTGCCCAGGGAGGTGGTGGAGTCATCATCCCTGGAGGTGTTTAAAAAACAAGTGGATGTAGCACTTGAGGCAATGGTCTAATGGATAGAGAGATGTTAGGGTGAAGGTTGGACTTGATGATCCTAGAGGTCCTTTCCAACCATAATAATTCTATGATTCTATAAAACACAATTGATTTTTCTTTTGAAACTGAAAATTCACCACAACCAAAATATTGTGTCAAAAAATTCTTTGATTCCAACGGTTTTCCCAATACTCATACAAATGGCAGATTACTAACAGAAAACTTGCCCCATTTCTAGTGATTTCCCTCAATCTTTCCTTGACTATCTAGATTTTCAGAACCACAGCATTCCATAAGGGATTTGGAGGGAGGATGGTGATGGTCAACAGGGAGTGCAGCTTTGCTGCAGCCCATGAAGATGGCTGCTCTCAGATAAAAAAATCCCACCTCTCTTCTGCAGAGATTTTTAGGTGTGCTGGCTTGAGAATTCCAAACAGAAAAAGCTAAATTTTGAAAAAGTTATTTTGCTTTGTGGAAGATTTTACTTTCTCTATTTCATACTACTATTGTTAATAATAGACTTAAACTTTGTTGTGCCTGAATAAAGTCATTGGCCTTCTGACAAATTTAAAGAGAATAGTCTGGAGTCTGATACTAATAAAACTTATTGGGTGGCCAACAGAACAAATGGAGCTGAAGCTGAACAAATTTCCAAAGGCTTGTCAGAGAAACGGGATTATTTCCCTACTTGCTGTACCTCTTCCTAAATTCTACCCTTTTGAATGTGCATGCCCAGAAACCACTTCTAAGTCACAAAGGAAAGCATATTACTCTTGTGATATTAGGAATGTTGCTGGATGGAAGAGGAGAGACTAGACCAGAACAGAACAGAACATGTCAGTTGGAAGGGACCTACAATGGCAGTCTTGTCCAACTGCCTGAGGAATTCAGAGCTGACCAAAAGTTAAAGCATGTTATTAAGGGTGTTGTCTAAATGCCTCTTAAACACTGTCAGGTTTGGGGCACTGACCACCTCTCTAGGAAGCCTGTTACAGGGTTTGACCACCCTCTTGGCAAAGAAATGCTTCCTCATGTCCAGTCTAAACCTCTCCTGGTGCAGCTCTGAGCCACTCCCACACATCCTATCACTGGATAGGATGAACACTGAAGAGCTCAGCATCTCCCTTTCCACTTCTGCTCCTCAAGAAGCTGTAGAGAGCAACGAGGTTGTCCCTCAGCCTCCTCTTCTCCCAAGTAAACAAGCTCAGTGTCTTCAGCTGCTCCTCAAAGGACATTCCTTCTAGCCCTGTCACCAGCTTTGTTGCCCTCCTCTAGACACACTCAAGGACCTTTACATCCTTCTTAAATTGTCAAGGTGAGGCCGCACCAACGCTGAATACAGCGGGATAATCTTCTCTCTCGACCAGCTGGTCGTGCTGTGTTTGATGCCTCCCAGGATGCTGTCTGCCCTCTCAGCTGCCAGGGCACACGGCTGGCTCCTGTTGGGCCTCCTGCTGACCAGTACCCCCAGATGCCTTTCTGCAGGGCTGCTCTCCAGCCACTCATTCCTCAATTTATACTCCTATCTGGCATTACTCTGTCCTAGGTGTAGGGTCCAGCATTTGGACTTGCTCCATTTCATGCCATTCACCACTAGAAAAGGAACAGAGGGCTCACAAGCTACCAAATAGATAATCCTTGTAAAGTTGGAGCAATTCTCAAAACCAAGTTATGCTTGCTGTTTCCTGAGAAACTCTATGCAGAAAGATCACATCCAACCCCAGACTGCCACCATGGTTTTTTCTTTTCTTTGGAAAGCAAGCAAGCCAGAACATTCTGCATAGACAGAAGCCCTCTCTGATTATGCCAAGAGAAATTAAGATGGCTAACAGGAACCCAATATAAACAACACAGATGCCACACTGCTAGCTTTCAGGTTATTTGCCCCTTTCTGTGTAGTCATGGCAAATTAATTCTATATTAATCAATTTGATAGTTAAGACCATTAATTCTATAATCTCAAGCCAACCTCTGGTCTTCCAATCCTTTTGATCAAAAAGGAGTATGAAATCAAAAGGCATGCAATTTTAACACAGAAAAAAAAGAAAAAAAAGTATAAATTTTTCCAGTTCAGCTTAAACAAAAAACTAAAACAAAGCAACTGGGGCAGGTAGGTGTGTGTGGGTATACAAAAAAATAAAATCAGGAATGCAGAAGTCAGACAGATGAAAGGCAGCTGCAGAAGGATAATTCAAGCAGATGGCCTGGTTAGGAAAAGCTAACAGGCACAAATAATGACTCACACCAGAGAGATGTACACGCTGACCTCCTGTAACATGGAAAGCACCACTGAGTCAAGGACACCAGGAGGGTGGAATATCTTACGCAGTGGTCTGAAGTTCAGTTCTGGCCTGCAGGATGACTCTCATAGTGGAGGAGACAGTGGACTAAAATTCGTATCACTGGTGAGCTTTTAATCATCTTTTAGTATGTCTGCACACAAGACCTCTAACCCTTCACATCACTGTCACATCCACATGGGATGAAAGTGTGCCTAAAAAATGCCTAGAACTGCTAAGAGCTATTTATAGTCCTAAGTTTAGGTGGCCTGGGAAAAGTATTTCAACACTGTACCTCTACAGCACTGCCTCCTAAATTTGCTCACCACCAGAGCAGCAAGGACTGGGATGGTGCTACACTGCTCCCACAGAAAAACCACGGTCCAGCTAACTCGACCAGCAAGCCCAATTACATGTCACGTCAATCAAAGACATTCACACTGCATACATTCACCTCCTTCTATTGCACAGTTTGGCACTTGCATCAAAATTAGGAACCTACACAACAAATGTAATCTAAACTGAATTTTTGTTTGACTGACTTACTGGAAGTCAGTGCTTAGAAAACTGAGGGAGAACAAAAACAATTAATATGTAGTCTCTCATACAATATACATTAAAAAAAGCTGGGAGTTAATTGAAAACAGTTGATCCCTAATTTCACAAAATCATTCAGTACATCAAGTCTTAAGAGAAAAATCCTGGAAGTCTTTTTGATCCTTGTTTTATTTCTGAAAGAACTAATGACACTGCTGCAGAAAGAGGTCAGTTCACACAGCTTTTCTGAATGAACAACAATGCTGTGAAAACTGGGATTGATTGATAGCCTACTGTTTGCGTCATTATGCCCAAATGTTTACCATTTGAGTCTTCAAGGAAGCATGAGACAAAAATCAAAACAAGTTTTATGAAGACTTCAACAACATTGGCAAATTCATATTGTATCCAGAATTGTTTAGACATGATAGCAGTGGAAGAAAACTGTTTCCTTCTGCATTACAGAATTTTTATCCTTGCATTACGCACAATGTCCTATATTTCAGGTCTGAAGAGGAAAGAAGTTTTTCCTGCTCCCAGAACAACTCTGCATTCTATCATTTTAACCCCTTCCATCTTCAAAGCATTCTGTTGAATTCAACACTGTTTCTGCTTGCAGTTGTTGCTCTGTAGTTATGTAAGACCACAGTGTGCTCATCCCCTTCTCCTAATAAGATGAGTCACCATTTCTAAATGAACTGCTAAAAATATTAGGATGTTCTTTCACAGGAACATTATAAATGTCTACTAAACAATTTTCTATATATGTATTGTTTTAATTGCTGCGAGTTATTCACTTGGGTTTTTCCAAATTAGATAAACTCAGAAGTTCAGAACTGATATCATTACTTCTGGTAACAAAGGCCCCTTAATTGGCAACAGGAACACCTATCATCAGATGCATAAAACCATGGGGAAATGCAGCAACAGAGAGATAACAATTTTATTTATCTATCATAAATGACATTGTTGCTGTAACCAGGAAGCCTAATCTACCTAATTTCAGTAAGACAGAGGTTATTAGTTGGGAAAAATAGCCATGATGCTATCTACTCCATGCACAGATAATTCATGCTGTTATTCAGCAGTTTTGGGAAGAATCCCCAAAAGTAAGGTGTTCAACCACAACAGCTATGTGATCTTATGCTGTACTTTCAGGCAACAACATGGTCTTAACATCGTCTCTTCCTTACCTGCATAGAAACTCAAACTATGCAGTCTCAGAGACCACAGGCAATATTAAGCTTCACCTTAGCCTGTTCCTCTAGAATACACTAAACCTCACAAGTAGGAATGTGTCTCAAACTATTTAAAAGGCTGCATCATTTTCTGGAATGGGAACTACTGCTGACAATTCCACTTAACCACACAAGAACGGTCCAATTAAAGGATCGACTTTTGTCTGTGCAAGTGGCATCCACAAGCATAGGAAAAAAAAGATCAGACAACAAATTTACAAGCTGTAGCATAAATAATCAGAATAGTCTGATTCTAACCCTGGAGTCTTCATTAATGGGTCTTTCACACTAAAACAAAAAAGACATCTGTCATGAACTTGGGTTCCAAACTGCATGATGCACAGTCTGAGAAGTAAACTGAAGACTCTGAACTGTTGGCTGGAAAGGATCTCAGTACGATTCCAAGAATGTAACACAGAGAAAACAGGGACATGGGACAATTTTATTATGAACTTCCGTGAGTGAAAGGGCTATTAGTCTTCTTGAAGGACATTTGAAATCCAAGAGTTCTAAACTGGGAAATGAAAGAATGTTGATAGAGAGACATGGTCCCTAGGTATTTAAATGGTTTAGATTTTCTCATCCAATGGTACAAAAAAAAATAGCTGGAAAACTGCGGTAGAAGTATAGATAATGGAAAGCCACAAGAAAGCAAGAAGAACTAAAGCAGAAGTGACAATGACTAACTGCTTCCCTGAAGATCTAGATCTATTTCTACTTGGAAATCAGCTAAGGTTAGAAAATCTACAAAAATAGTTATACAAATTATGGTGAGCTTAGTCAGAGCAGTAGAAGAGACCATTTTAAAGGATGCAAAAAATCCTTTATATAAAAAAGTAAGGACAGCAGGAGTTATGTATGACTGAAATGGAGGTATTGAAGCAACGTGATGCAGGAAAAAGAAAGGAAACAGCTGTAGAGCCAGTGACATGAAAGAAAATAAGATGGGTCAACACAGGTTGAAAAAAAAGAACTGAAAAATAAGAGCTGCTCTTCCATGACACTGGGATCAAGACCAGAAGCAATTAAACGTTACCCTAAATGACCAGCTCATCTCAGTTTTAAGAGTGAACAATTATGGAGAAACAAACGTAAAAACAAAACCAAGCACACCCCCCTCAACAGGATATGATCACAACTGAGAACTGAACACAGTTTATATGCCCAAACTGCAGAATTTGCAGTTTTACTTCAAAAGACTGAAACTGAAGTGAAATTGCATAACTTTGAGCAAGGATTCCCAGTAATTCTGGGAGATCAGGAATAGTAGTCCATGCATAGCAAGCTAAGTAATTCTATACATGAAGTGTAGAATGGTTTGGCTTGGAAGGGACCTTAATTATCACCTAGTTTCAATATCCCTGCCACAGGCAGGGACACCTCCCACTAGATCAGGTCGCTTAAAGCACCATCCAACCTGGTCTTGAACACATCCAGAGATGGAGCATCCACAGCCTCCCTGGCAACCAGTTCCAGTGTCTCACCGCCCTTACAGGGAAGGGATTCACAATCACAGAACTCTCCAGTTTGATTTCAATTGTATGCAGCCTTTAGAAGTAAACTGTAGTTATGGAAATATGGTAAGCAAAAATAAATGTACTGAAACACAGCATAGGTTTACCCATAGTAAAATATCAGACTTGGGTGTCTTTCATTTATGAACTTCCATGTAACTGATGAATTACAATTTATTATGTCAATAACTAATAATAACAAGCCTTGAAGAGAAATTACAGTAGGCTGCAATACAGAGGAAGCAATTACTGGATTAGCTTGTGTTTGATAATACTGATTTCAATGTTTATTAAACATGACAAGTAGGACTTCACTGCTTCCCAAGCTTCAAGTCATCACAAAGATGAGAGCAAAGAAAAAAAATAGAAATGAATGAACTGCATCAATATTAAATGCAAGGTGATGAACTTTCTGTGATGACTTGGGTCTTACTATTTCTGTTGCCACATAACCACAACCTCTGCCTGTGAAGTGGCTAAATAGGCACAAAGGAAAAAGAAAAAATTACTTGGCTAATGAGAAAATACCTGATTTAACACATTTGCTGTCTAAATACTTATTTACATAGAAAATTAGAGATGGCTATATTAGATCAGTTCTCCCTCAGTCTTCCGGAGGAAAGTACCCTACAGTGCTGCAGTAGGAGGACTGTCAAGTGGAAAAAAAAAAAAGGCAAAAAAAAGAAGCCTCTTCTCTAAAGACTCTCTCAACATTGTATTATTTTTAAGGATGTTTGCTACTAGTAACAGCAGACATTGTCCTCCTTGTTCTAGAGGAAAAGGGTGTCCTTTACAGTCAAGATAATTAATGTAATTGTCAAAAGTTTTAAGAACTACACCAGCTTCTTGGTGCCTGTTCTAATTCAAAGTACTGCTTTTCTTCATACTTTCTGGTCATTATTAGCAATGCATAAATTGCTTGATAAGTGTTTTGACAAATGGGTTCCCAACTGCTATACTCTTGCGACAGCTCCACTGCTGTGATTAAGGACAAGAAAAGACCAAACTAACAATCCTCGCAGAATTGAGGGACAGACTCTTAAGCAGAAACCACTTTTTCCTTTGGCCTAACAGAGATCATTACAAAAAGCCTTTAACATTCATCCATCAGCTTTCCTCCGATAAACACTTTAAGAAGATGAAAGTATTTAGCAACCCAGAAAGGAGAGCATTCATTAACCAGAATAATGTATGTATAATTGAATGAATAAAGGACTAGTTTGAGGAGAGACAGGGAAGTACGGGCTGGGATAAAGCTCAAGTTGTTAATTTTTTGAGCACTTCAACAAACAATGAAAGCCTTGAATAAATAGTTTTGTAAGCTAATTTAAATAAAGTGCAGTATCTAAACAGTTACCCACAGTCTGTGGCAATCCAAAGTAATACTGACACAATATTTTACAAATACTATTTTTACTATCAGTGTTTTAATGTCACTAGTCAACCTGTTCTACTTCTGACAGCCTTCTTTACATTGTGTTTTTGACAGCTGGTAATCAATGTATATATACAATTTTTTTTTTTAATTGCAGTATTTTTTTCTCAGCACAGTTGAAAGAGAGCCTTAATTATATCCATGTTTCCTAAAGCAAAGGCATATAGACACCGTGGGTGGTTCTTGAAACCCTTCCCTCCCTCTTCTCGTGGTGGTCTCTAAGTATCTGGCAGCAGGAACAGCTCACATATAGGGCTACAAATCCTGCGTCTGAACATCATATATTCTATATGTTCCCACGGCACAAAGCTCAGTTACGGAAGTCACCATCGACCAGCAATCAACACAATTACCATGAAGCTTCCAGTTGAAAAGTCATTGGAAAAAGAGAAAGAGGAAAAAGGAAAGAAGTTGAACAGATGGAGAAAAACAGAAAGAAAGAGGAGCTGGCATTGACTGTTGCACTGACAAAAAGATGCAACTTATGTCATCAATGCATTGATTCACTGAAGCAGGGGCTTAGAAAAACCATCTACCTAACTTTTGGAAAACAAGAATGAAAAACATTGAAAACAACTTGCATCACCAGTATCTATTATGTCTTTAAGCATATCTTTCATCAGATACTACTTTTTTCTTCCTTTGTTCAGAAGAATTAAGCAGATCTAAACTTTGATAACACTGAATAAAATCTGAAAACCCAAATGTGCAAGTTTGCCATTATTTTCTAATATACCTTTGATAACGTATTCTATTTTGTTACAATATTATTTTAATACCTTGACTGGAATAAAAATTGTAGATTAAGACAAAGCATGTAAGTCTACAAGAACAAAAATTAGAAGATACAAAGAAACGTTCAAAGGCAACAATTTTTAATAGAATGAAATTCAAACAGTCTTAACCAAACCACAGAAATTGATCCATCAAGATTCTCCTGTGGAAAGAGACTGTATTATGGCCATTTTATAGATCACATACTGAAGTCAGAGACATTATTTCCAGAAATATCCAATTTTTTTTTGGGGGGGGGAGAGTGGGAGAGAAGAAGAGGAACGAGAGGCCTAAAACTTGACTTCAGAGACTGCCCCGTGTTTGCACACTCAAAGCCTCCGAGCTCTTGTTGACTCCAAGTATGAACACTCACAAAGATCACTGGATTTGTCTGGTGGTCCTCTCTATGAAATGGGTGGGTTTGTAACGCTCAGCTTGCCCAGTATCACACATGACTGAACTCCCGAGGGGAGAAAGAACTGAATGCAACTCCCAAAAGCAGTAGTCAGCTGCCTAAATTATACTCCTTCCTGAAGTACATTCATTCCCCATCCATCAATTCAACAATCAGGACAATGATTTCTCACTACACAGCCCTGACACTAAAACATACCCAACCTGTGCAGGAAGACAAAAGTCTCAGAGAAAACAAAGGGAGATGAGAGGTGGCGAGTGATTACAAGATGTATAATGATCCGTGTGCACAGGTATGGAAATTAAGATAAAACAGGCGGTCTATAACTCTGACACCTCCTAAATTTCAAGTACACAACTTTAAATGGATATAACCATTTGAAAAGAAAATAATTTATGCATAGTTTTCCAGGTTTCCAAAAAATACTTGCAAATAAAATTCTCATATGCCCACAGAATAGACAGAAACGCTCAGCTCTACAGTCTCCCCTCCAGTTTGGACTGATGGAGCATCTATTGACAGAGGAAGCTTGGTAAACTCTCAGTGTGCCAGCATCAGAGAGAAAATTAGCTGAGTGGGCTTCGTGAAGACTCCAGCAGAACCAAAGTGCTGAGATTCTGCAGTTTCAAGAGTTTAGTCTGCTTGCTGGAAAAGGGAGGAATGTCCTTGCTATGGCTGCTAACGTTTTTAAAGGCAAAACTCAAAAGTGGCACTGTGCAGTCTGGTGAGTTAAGTGTTTTTTTCCTGTTGCTTGATTGTTTTCTGGTTTTGTTTTGTTTTTTAATACCTCAAAGCTGTATTAGAGCATCAACACTTAATGTAGTGCACATTACATGTGAATAGTGAATGAGATGAGTGGATTAAGCCAAACAAGAGAATAATCAGAGTTCACTTACTGGCTGAGTTGACTCATCAGAAAATAGAGTACAATGAACTGAAACAGTAAAGCCTAAACCAGTGCTGCCCTTCACACCTCCTAAGTACACTGACCTTGCCTTGAATTCTCCTCAGCAGTAAGAATCACTGCTGTCAGGAGCATCCATCTTTTCTGGTCATTTTCCAAAAGTCTGATCCTTTCTCTATCATCCCTCCATTTGTCCTAGTTCTGCTTCTTCCTGATATACCTCCTAGTTTGTTTGTTTTTTTTTTCTTTCCATGTTGCCATTCTTAATTTTCTACCTTGTATTCCTGTCTGGGTTGTAGTCTACTTGTACAGCAAACCCCTGGACAAGTTTTCCCCAGTCCCTTATTTGACTATCTCCACCTACCCAAATTCATCTTCTGCCAGTGCAAACCACCCTTCTTTTCAACTTTGGATTCAATTTGTTTCTCCAAATGGGTGTGCAGACCATCTGAATCACTGAACCAGCAGGACTTGCACTCTTTCATGGATGTCCTGTACAATCTTAGTGTATGATCCACATGTGAAATGCCTCTTTTCCTCCCTTTTATCATCTCCTATCCCACTTACTCTGTCCAGGTGTTCAGTTATTAAGTCAGCTTTTGGCTTTCGCCCCAGCCTCTTTCATCCTGCCACGTTGTTTATAGTCACTATCCCCATCACATTTAATGACTCCCAGATCTGTCATTTTCTTCCAAATGACTTGTTCAGTCAGCCTGCCTCACCTCCCCTGACTGTGTATCAGTCTACCCCCGTATCTCCTCAAGAGTTCACATTACTTGGTGTATTTAGCTCAGGCAACTTGCCTCCTGTTACCTACCAGAAGAGGAAGAGAACACTCAGAATATAAGAGGAACAACTGAACAACACAGCAATGCAATGCTGTATTACAGAAGAAAGTCTGCTGAATCCTAGACGGCTCACACCGATGTGAGGGATCAAATTTATTAAAGTCTTTGTTTGCAAGTTGCTCAGCAGAATCTTAAGGATCCAAACTATGCCAAATTTAAGCAGATTTAAACAGAAACAGACAAGTATATTCTAATACAAGGAAACCCTTCCACCAAATCTCAAATTGCTCCTCCTAAGTGTAAGGATAGTACCTGTTTTAGCTTTTCAAATGCAGATGTATCATCCTTCTCACTCAACTTGCTTGTGCTAACATTCAAGTATCTCTGTGTCTCTATGTCTCTTGCTTTATCTTTTGGACAGTTAGTTAAAAGCATTACCTAAAATTATGCTCTAAAACTTACAGTAGGAAAAACAAGCACATAGCTAACAACATTTCATATTTTTCTTACCTTCTGTTATTTTTGGAAATTATTTCCATGTGTTAACAAGCATTAAAGTTACCCATTTATAGTTTACTGGCAAGACAACAGCAGGAACAAGATGAAAAACGTTTCACATCAAATAATTTTGATCTTAATTTGTGGACTACGTAACTTTTACATTTCTTTTGCTAAAAAGCATATCAGAGTTCCAATAGTTGTAATCTTCGAGGCTAAAATAGCATCCTGATATGCTTATTTTTTTCTGAATAAGTGCTGATCAACAAATGCTATTGTATGAAATAATGCTACCCAAATTAATTGGTATCTTGTCACAGAATACTACTTTTCAACCATAAACTATGACATACTCACAACAATCTATTTCTTTTCTAGTGCATTTTTAAAGGTTGGCCTTCAACAGGGAAAAAAGTCTTCTAAAAACATCTTCAATGTCTATCAGCTTTGGAGTTTTACATTTGAAAAGCTTATGTAATATAAAATTAAAGGTAACAAAACTCTGTTGATGTTGCTTTGAAAACAATTTTTTTTTTAAATGCAGAAAATAACATGTAAATGTTCTTATGAAAAATAGCGTGATGCAAAAGGAGGGCACAAAGTTTAAAATTAAATTCCCAGAGACTAATTTTTCAGTAGTGCTTAAGGACTCGATCGCATCCTCTCCAAACATCACAGCTGATGTGTAACAGGCATCCTGAAGGGCCAGGAAGGAGTGAAATCTGAAACTCTGGCAAAAAAAACCCTCACAAACAATAAATCAACATAAAAAATATCTTATTGGACAAAAGTTATTTCTACAGTACCTTCGGAGGTGATAGCACTAGGACACACATCTTTTAGCAGATCTCCCAAAGTATGCAACTGTCCTCCTGAAGCAATTGGTCGAAATAGCTTCTGTATAAAAGGTCTCTCTGTTGTTGCCTGGTTTAATAACAGAATTAGCAAAAACAACAATGTAAGGACCATGACAATCTGCAGTATTACTACTGGAGACAGGCAGAAGATAGGACAGAGCAAGAGGCTGCAATAAAAAGCATCTGGCACTTCAATTCCTTTTTTCTTTCTTCCTTCTCCTTGCATTCAATTCATATCATAAAATGCTGGGGAGGTCTGTCTTTGTTAACAATTGAAATTGACACTCCTGAAAACTGTGAATATATTTTCTAAATAATATCATGGATATAAAGTATTGAACTTTATTTTTTTTTTAATTGAAAGAAAACCCCCATCCTTCTGTTGTGGGAATAAGATTTGCTAGAACAAAACATTTCAATAGATTCTTAATTTAAGTAAAAGAAGCAGTGACCACAAACTTTGAGTTTAACATATGCCTGCATGTTCTTCCAAGCCTTTTTTCTTTAAAATAATCAACCAAACAAAAAACAACAACCAAGTATAGTAAAAGATTTAAAAGTTGAAAATTAATTTCAAAGGGAAGTTATGGGGTGGGCTTTGTCACCTACCTCTATGCAAAGCCACAAGCAATACGTTAACCACGACAACTGAATTGTCATTCACCTCTCTGAAACAGCAGAGCAGGAGTCTTTTCCTAAGAGCAATACACAACCTCCCAGTAATTCCAGGGCAGTACAGAACTGTTGACACACAGCTACTTGTTACTTCTTGCCAACAGCCCATAAAAATCAGAAAAATAGTATTTTCCCACTTTTTCTTATGAAGACTGATCAGAAGAAGCTGACTAGCTGCTGTAGTCAATTCTTTATGTCCTCGGGGTAGCAGAATGTGGATGTGAACAGCACTAATGAAATGTCTGAACATTTGAAAAATGAGGGGAGGCACACAGCCAGCAGGATCCACCTCAGACAGATCCACACGTGAGGAGTGAACTCTGGCATATTACACTGAAGACGTGTACCTCCGAAACACTAAAAAAAAAAAAAGGTGAAAATAAGAAAAACTAAATAGACAAAACTCTGAAAACATAGTTACGGCCAAAAATTTTCTGTCGACTTTGTTTAAAAAAAAGAATCAATTATCCCCAGAAGTCTAATCACAGATCCCACGTGCTTTCCATCAGAAGTAGCTGAAGTGGAAATAAAGACCAAAAGAAAGATGCAGGCAAAGGTGGTGTTATTAACAGACTTTTAAGATAAGCATTTCCCAAGTGTATAATGCAGTTACTCATTAATTATTTTTCCCCCTAATTATCATAATAATGTTAAGAGGGAAAAGCCAAAACTGTCTTTTCTGAAATCTCCCACGTAGCTGCCGACTGCTGCAAAGCAACATCCTCAGCTGCTATCACGGAACATTATGAGAAATGAACTCAATTTTGTATGTTAAGTGTTGAGCAACACAGATGTGGTAATTCAAATAAAAATCACTGGTCTTCATCAATGTTAAAATGATAAAAGTAACTGCCCATTGTTTAGACAAGGCTTGTTGTTCATGAATATAATCCTACAGGCAGGGTATTATCCCAACGTGTTTACAGTCCCTCCCTCCCATCCAGCAGATGCTTTATGCATTAAGAGAGTCAAAAGAAAAGTCCCAGATACAACATTATGTTGTATCTTCTACAATATTTGCTTAATCAATCATGCAAACCAGTACTATCTGTAACCTAACCCACAGGGACATCACTAACTCAGCTGGCAAGGATATGAAATACAAAGCGTGTATTTGTACACTATCTATTGTTTTAGTCCTACTAAGACTGCCATAGCTTTGACAGAGGATATCTCTTTTAAAATTACTTTATTTTACAGTTGAGCCCCAATGTTGAAGGGCTCACAGCTGAAGATGCTGGATGCATGTGCATGATACAATAGGTGAGAGACAGTCAGTAACTGCTGGTGACACATCCACAAAGTAAGTGCCTTCGAGTATTGAAGTGTATGAAGACAATCACCTGGCCTAAAACTTGCAGTGCATTTTACACTGATTACATCCACAATTTCATATCACGAAAGCAAATTTTTGGCTCTAAATTAACTCATTTTCTACAAAGTTTGACTTATTTATCACAACTGAAATTTCCCATTCTTCTATACTACTACACAGCACCACAACTCTTGTGCTTTGCAGAACAAATGAAGGCTTTACTCTTTTTAAAGGAAGTTTAAACAGTAACACTAATAGCAAAGTGGCAGTAAAATCAAAATTACACTGTTGTGAGGAAAAAAACATAAGATTAACATTACCTAATCAAGTATACCGGCATTGAGAAGAGTCAGAGGCAAGGGCAAATTTTAAGAGTCCCTTTAAAAAGGCAGCATAAAGCTTCAGAGGCTATCAGAGACAAGCACATAGTCACATACTGTGCTAGCAACTATAACTCTTTTTTTCCATATCATCTTGCCAAAAACCAAGTAGCTCACTTGCCTGGTCCTTTTCAGAATCCCCAGAACATCAAACACTGCATGAAATCCCCAATTTAAATAGTCAGATATTTTACACAGGACACATCTTAAAATAAGAAACAGAACTCATGAACTGCTGGGGTTTAACCTGGAAAAATCACAGAGTTACCAGGATTTCCATCTAGAGGAAGGGATTTGAATTTTCTGCCTAAACACTTGGCTGCTACTCTAACAATATTCAAACAAATACAAGATACCATACATACTGAACCCACGAAGTAAGACCAGTTCCTTATAATTCCCACATGAGCATAAACTGGCAGCCTAAACCTTAAAACTTGATACTTCCCTACATACTCCCATCATATTTTCAGACCTTTGTCAAGTACATAGTCTGTGTTTCTTAGTAATGAACCACTTTGTACTAAGATAACTCTCCAAATTTAAACTTATTATTTTATTTAAGCTCAACCAAGAAGCTTTAGAAGTACTGCTAAGAGTTTTTATATAAACTAATTTAAAACATTATGCAAAGGAAGGTATAGGAAAATTAAACTACTCCCTGAAAATAAAATTGATTATATAAATATTATTATTTTCTAAAAAAGTATATTTTCCATATAATTTCTATGTCATCTTCT
>VWZY01008751.1:137549-178821 GCA_013399075.1 Chloroceryle aenea | reverse complement strand
GTGGCTAATTGAAATGATGATGAACTGCTGTAGTCACAGAACCAACACAACACCATGTCTGTCTGAACGCAAGATACTGCAAAGCCCCATCTGAAGTCAGAACTTCACTCTTTCACTGGTGCTGAACTGCAGTTTTTCTGCTGGTATTTCTGGATGGGTATTTTTGACGACTTTTTGCTTAATATTCGAGTCACCAAGTACTTCATAGTGGCAAAGGCACAAACAATGTTTCTAGTTTGGGGGGTGTTGTTCTTAGAAAAAAACAAACACCACCCCCCCCCCCCCCCCCAACAANCCAACTTGCAATAAAAACTAACAAACAAGCACACAAAAAAAACCCACAAACAAACAAACCAAAACAAAAAAACACCAACTAAACCAAACAAACAAAGACCAAAAAAACCCCACCCCACCATGGACTCCACTGACTGGAAACTGGACAGGCAGGTTATCAGAGTGAAAGATTAAATGGAAGTGGCAGCTAAAACTGAAAATCCCCAATAAACTCAAAGAATTTGTGTCAGAATGGGAAAGGAACATTTCTGGGTGTGTAGAAAAAGCCAGTTTTGAGAACGTAGCGCAAGGTGGCCCTCCTGAACCTGCCCTTCCTCTTGTCCCCAGCTGTACAAATCTAATAATGTTATCTATAGTTGGTCAAGTGCTGCATACAGAAACTAGTCATATATTAGAACTGGTTACCTGGCTCTAAGCTCATTTCATATATCCTGATACCTGCAGAGTAAGGCCAATAAAAATATTTGACTGGCTTCTGGAAAAAAAAAAAAATCACCTCTGAATAAAAAAATACCACATCAGAGAGAGCTTTTCCATATGTAAACAGCTAACATTAGATGGCCAGAACAAGCCAGCAAGGCAGTCCATGCAAGTAGCATTAGTGATGGAGGAGGAAAAAGAACATTTCGATAGCAGAACAAACACCGATCATCATCATCATCTGGAAAACAAACAGGTGACTATACAGTAAAGAAATCTAAGAGCAGATTTAGTCCAACTCCCATTTATTATCCTGCATGATTGGGATGCCTGCAGGCTGCATAAGCTGGGACACAGCAGATAATAAAACACTTTATAAGCGAACCTCTACCTCCCCTCCCACCACTCAGTGCTGCTGTTCTAAGCTTCCTATCTCAAATCATGCTCACTCTTAAACAAAAGCAAACCCCAACCATTGGCTTTTACGATGGCCACTGTAACTCAAATGGATTAATCCAATTTTATAAGTTAAATTAAATGCTACAAAATATTTCATCATTAATAACTGGCCAATACCTATCGTAGACTAGTCACAGAATATCACAGGATAGTCAGGGTTGGAAGGGAGCTCTGGAGGTCATCTCATCCAAACCCCCTGCTAAAGCGGGTTCACCTACAGCAGGTTGCAGAGGGTTGCATCTAGGTGGGTTCTGAGTATCTCCAGAGAAGGAGATTCCAGTGTCTCTCTGGGCAGCCTGTTCCAGGCTCTGCCACCCTCACAGTGAAGCAGCTTTTCCTGATGTTCAGATGGACCTAACCGTGTTCCAGTTTGTGCCTGTTGTTCCTTGTCCCATTGCTGGGCACCACCAAAAAGAGTCTGGCCTCATCCTCCTGACACTCCCCCTTTACCTATTGATAAGCACTGATAAAATCCCCTCTCCGTCTTCTCTTCTCCAGCCTGAACAGTCCCAGGTGTCTCAGCCTTTCCTTGTAAAAGAGACACTCCAGTCCCTCGAGCATTTTTGTAGCCCTTCAGCTGCACTCTCTCCAGTAGTTCCCTGTCTCCCCTGAACTGGGGAGCCCATAACTGAACACAGTACTCCAGATTGGGCCTCACTAGAGCAGAGGAGAGGGGGAGAAGAACCTCCCTCAGCTGTCTGGCCACACTCTTCTTAATGCACCCCAGGTCATTGATGAATGAGTTTGTTGAACACGACTCCAGCTAGACTCTGTGCCACAATCACAACTCTCTAAGCTCTGTCACTGACCCAGTGCTCAATCCACTTCAATGTCTACTCATCTAACCCACACTTCCATTAGCCTCCCTATTAGGATGTTATGGGAGACAGTGTCAAAAGCCTTGCTGAAGCCATGGTAGACAACATCCCCTGCTCTCCACTCATCTAGCCAGCCAGTCATACCATTATAGAAGGCTATCAGACTGGTAAAGCATGATTTGCCCTTGATGAATCCAAAACCAGATCAAGCTCTGGGCATTGAAATCAAGGGGCAGAACCTACCAAAAATCAAAGGGGTTTAGGACAACCTGGAACAAACATCACCCAAAGCAAATGTTCTGTTATACCTTGTGGGTCACTTTCAGCAAGTGTATATATAGCCAGAAGTTCCATTAGCATGCCAAAAGTTGCAGAAGTACCACTCAACCACTTTCATGTCAGAACACCTAATGAGCATGGCTGAACCACACTCTGGCTGTAGCCTGGTCTTTCAAATCATCCATTAAATTTGCTTGTGCAGGAAAGTAGCCCTATACTCTCTGAACAATAGAGCTTGCATCATTTAACCTCAGGTGAATGTTACGGATCCTAGAAGCAGAAGTCAGCATTCAAGAGAGTGGTAACACACAGAACAGACAGCAGCCAAAAATCCAGAAATATCAGAAACCAAAGAGAAAAAACAGTTCCCAAAGACAGCTTTGTTGAGCACTAAGACAACAAAGATATTTATAATATAAGCATGGCTTTGAAGCATTAAACTTCCTTCTCAGAAAGAGATTTGTATTTGCAACTGAAAAAACTGTCTCTACCTTTCCCCTTTTTCTGAATACAAAGCACTTCACCAACATTGTTGTTGGTTTTGTTTGTCTGGGTTTTTTTTGTGTGTTTGTATTGTTGGGGTTTGTTTTTGTTTTGGTTTGGGTTTTTTTGCTATTATGTCAGAGTACAACAGCCAATCTCAGAGGAGTAACAGCTCTGGGATGCAAGTGTCAGGTAGCAAAAATCCTTCTTGCTACAAAATAAGAACCTGACCGTGTAACAAAGTAAGTGGGGAAAGTGGCAAATCAGTTTATGTTGACTAAATCAAGTGAAACAGAATTAATGATCAGCTTTAATGATCAAAAGAGACAGCAATATTTAAATGCAGTGCAGTTTAGTATTACAAGATCTAATAGTAACTCTGTACTGGCCTGATTCAACTGAATTACCACTTCATTCATCGTCTTCCTCCCAGCCTCCCAACATATTCACAGTTTTAAGAATTAACACTCAAGGTTGTGGTGAAAAGTGTTGGGCTTTTTTAAACTGCATGCATATATTGATTTTCATATCAAATTTAGGATGATATATAAATATACAAGAGTACTACCTTAACAAAACAGTTTAAGGAACTAGAGCCACAAGAATTCAAACCTCAGGGGAATTTAAATTTGTACCATAAACTTATTTATATCCAAGTTCATTACCATAAAACAATTCAGAGAAAGGATGACTAATTAGAGTTTTATACAAAAATGATTTGTTAAAAAAGTAACAACCAATTTGTGATTAGGGAGTACGTAAGACATTTGGTAAGAAGGCATTTTCAATTTAGGAATAGAGGGGTTTTTTTTAAGTTTTCATTATTTCATTGTAACTCAAAATATATTTGGGCTGATCTTTTGCTAACCACAATAATCTATATAACTGTTTACACAAAGTTTATTTATTAAGCTACTGAGATGCTGCTGTTGCTTTGATATACCTAGATTCTAAGAGTATCTGATAGGAAAAAAGGGTTTTTAAACAAAATACTACCCAGTTTTCCCAGATATGCAGATTTCAATATATCCGTAAGTTGTTTTAAACGAGTTCTAATGTAACTCAGAAGCTCAACAAGCTATTTCCCATACAAGTAAAACCATATTATTTGTGGAAAAGCTACATTAACGTTCAACGTGGAAGGATTACTGCAGCTCCTGTTGACAAGCCTGAGCTAGCTTAAAACTTTCCATCTTGGTAACAGTTCAACCAGAGAAGGTGGCTCAGAGAATCTACCCAAATTGAGGTTTCATAGCCCCATCTCTTCTGTGCCTTCTTCCCTGAGCACCATAGCTTTGAACTTGGCAGACTGACAGCTTTACAAACTTGGTCAAATTGATGTAAACTTTATTCACATCTCTGGTAACAAACACAGCTTAGAATCTCAGAATTTTTCTTTAAAACTGTGACAGCCCCCATTCTGTACAGAGATTCTTGAAGACACATGGCTAATCTTGCACATGGGCTCCTTAAGTCTTTGAAAAAAAAATGCAGGGATATTCCTTAATACAAAACCTGTTAAAAAGTCATCTTTAACAGCACTGGCTTGAGCTAGCCCATTGCCCTGTGCACTTAGATGGACCAGAAATGCAATTATAGAACCTCAACTGTGGTAAGAGTGACCTTCAACTCAAGATGACAACTTGATAACTTGTACTTTCAGCACAGGACTACACCATCAAGTTCGGGAAATAAGTATTCACAGCAACTTAGGGATGATGCTGCCCATATGCAATACTTGATAGAAGGGTTTGTCAGTGATGTTTTTAAAAACTATGAGGCACTAGGAAAAATATTTGCATACCAAAGCTTTTGAACTTTCTCATTCATAGACATCTGATTTTGAAGTTATTTAAAACTGCTGAAAGCATGCTAGTGTTTCTTCAGTGCTGAACCATCAGTTACTCAGTAAGTCTTTCTGTGTACCCAACTGATGATGATGAACTAGAATCCCTTTTTTTGGTGTTCTTTTCAGGACAGAATGCAGCTGAGCACAGCTCTTTTACACAAATCAACCATCATTTCACATTATTTTCCTATTCACTGAAAGCTTCCTCTTTGTAAAAGGAAGCTGTTCAGAAATAAATGGATCTATTTTCAGCAGGTCCTTTATGAAAACATATATTTTAATAAATAAGAAAAAACTTAAATAAGGTATTACACACAGGTCTGCTCAAGAGCATTTTGCACTAGCCAAGAAGTTGCTGAAACTCGCTGTACTGTGTTGCCCTCTTCAGGTCAACAGCAATTACATTTTCTAGCCCTTTTGCTTGACAAGTCATTGCATTTCAACTTCTCTCATAAAAATTTTCAGATATGCAGTTTCAAGTAGCAGTTAATTTTAACTCTATCCTACCAGTGCTTGAAATACTTTTTTTCCTGTAGAAATAAACTTTACTTTTGGCCTCCGTTGTCTCCCTAACACTATTCTGGAGGATTATCAAAATAGAGCATTTGGAAAGATGACTGAAAAAATGACATCAGCACTGGTAAGCAAGCCTCATGAGAGGCTTAAAGACCTCAATTGATCCAGCCTACCAAAGAAAGCTGCTGAAATCACTCTGAGTGAACTTGGAGGTTAGAAAGTAAGATGACTTTAAAGTGGTGTAAATGTAGAGACAGGAGTTGAAGTCAGACAAATTCAGCCTTGAAACACAATGGGGGCTTTTCACCCAAAATAACCAACTAGCATAAAAGGAGTGTTACTTGAAAACTTTACAGGTGGACACAATATCTTTCCAAACAGTGTGTTTCCATCAGTTTTAGTAACAATGGACCAAATTGTGATGATGATTTGCATACTTGTAATGAATTTTGCAATTGATTACCTGAGCTCTGTCAATCAATGTTCAGATATGAACAAAATGGTCTTCCATTGCTTGCAAAAGAGCCATGCTTGGACTTCTGATTCATTTATTGATCCAGAGGCTAATAGAGTCTGAGAATATTTCCCCTTCCCACCTTGCTATTTTTAGAGGACAGGTCATGGTAGACATTTTGACATCTCAGTACTGCAGCTTTGACAAAAAAAGCAAAGTGATAGATTTAACTGATGCATTATTAACTATGGAGAATTTCACTTGCATAACTAAGGCAGATAAACATCATAACAATTTGTGACTACAATTTAATCACAACATTTTAAGGGACAAGTGATAGCAAAATTTGTTCAAAGCTACACCCTACTATGTAATTAGGTATTAAAATTAATAACCTAATCAAAACCCTTAAAAATTAGAGGCAAAGGAAATGCTCATTGCAGGACCATGGCATGCCCCAGCACCCAAATAAAAGAACAAACAAACAGTCCCAAATCATCCCCTTTGGGGCTGGTAAACACAGAGCAGCCAGCCTGCCTGCCTTAAGCCAAGGGGGACTCAGAAAATCCTAGAAGAACTGTGGTGAATAGTTCAACTGCATTTTCTTTCACGGACATTTGTAATTCTATTTTAAAGAATGCAATGCTAGCTTAAACTTTAAACCCTATATACTCATAGGGCAGACTCCAGAGGAAAGAAGGAAGACTGACAGGGAGAGATTGCAAACAAGAGCAAGTGGGTGAGCATGACATGGGGAGAAAGCAAGATACCAAAACTCAGGGATGAGTGCAAACTAAGAGTACAAGGACTGAGACTCAGAGTGCTCCCATCTGCCGAGTAAGACAGCAGGGTAGTCTCTATCAGCACGTAGAGTTTCCTTTGTGGTCCCTGACTAATGTACCCCTTCCCAGGGCCTGGAGCCAACGCCTGCTGAAAGCTTCCAGCCATCTCTCAGCCATGGAGTTTGTTCAGTTAGAAAGTGCAAAACCAGCTGGTCTTACAAACATGGGGAAAAAGTCCTCAAGCCAAATGAGCTCTAATAATACTATACGAGAAAAGCAACATTCTTAAATACATAATACACTCAAAACACTACTGTTATTTGCTCTCTTGCTATGAAAGAACAAGTGAAAAAAGCACTCTGTTCAACAGTACTATCAGGCAAAAAGGCAACAAAGTTTTGGTGCAACTGTCAACTGAAGGCACAGCAGCTTACAGCTCTGAAGTGATGAAGGGGGCACTTGCTTTTTTTTTTTTTTAAGTATGTGTTACAAAAATAATCACTATTTTTAAACCAAAAAGAAAGAAAAGAAAAAAGTTCCCACCTATGGCAAACGTTCATCTAGTGCAAGTTCCATATGACACAGACTATGACAGCTGGTAATAAAATCTCCACGATCTCTTAGCTAACTTTTAAAATTGAAAATTAGTTGATCCTTAGTGATACTCAGTCTTTGTCTTTAGAGTAGATGCCAGGATTCGGGTCCAGTTGTAGCTGCCACACTTAGAAGAGGTGGTGCTGGACGAGGGCTTTTAAAATTACCTGTGGTTGGTTTAGTTCTGACTTACCCAAGTGCAACGTTCATGGTTTTGCCATTTCTTTCTCCCCCCACACACTATCAAATTTGGATACTGCACAAGGTATGATTCATATTATTCTTTAGAAATGTATTTTAATAGACAGACCTCACAATTGAAAGAGCCTTTGAGTATTGAAAATATCAGGCCTTCAGTGAAAGGCACAGCAGATCACTTTATTGCACACTTTTTTTCCTGCAGCAACTTTTCCCAGTCACATTTAACCATTTCTAAGACTGATTTTTCTTAGCTAATATCATAAAGCAAATTCATCCAGCCTGTAGTGCCAAAACACAGTCTAGGCAGTTCCCTTAACACAATTTCCTTCTGATAATTTTGGAGTAATGGAAGCTATGAAGACTAAGAGGCTGAACTCTCCTCACTGAAGGCAATGTCCAGTAATTTCCTGGAATCCACCTGCATATCCTGAAGTATCTACAAAAACACTGCATGAAAACAGAAAGGGAATCAATTTTCACTGTAATACAGATGCAGGCTAGGTTGGCTTTCAGTTATTTATGTCATGATATTCAAGTACCCAATAGAATGCAAATCTGACTTCTACCAGCACTAATGGAAATTAAATGCAGTCAGAGTTGGGGTTAAATACCACTTAAAAATACTTCTAAATTAGCTACTTCAGCATATGCAAGTCTGTCACTAAATACTGCAAAATTATATTAAAAGTACAGGAATTAAATCCTTGCTTGGAATCAAATGATACTCTCAACCTTCCTAACACTTAGTGAAAATTCCTTTAAAGAGATAAGACTTTTATGAGGAGCAGTAATCAGTACACAAACCAACAAACTAAACAAAAAATAGCTAAAAAAATAGCGTGTAATCACGTGATAGCAGAGAAAATTTCCCTCGGACCTCTTAAAGGTCTATACCTTATTCAGAGAGCATACCCTTCATTTTGGAAACCCATTTACGTGATTTATATGAAATAAACATTGCAGAGAACAAACAAACAACTTAGTTAACAACCAAACAAAATGCTGTGAGTGAACTACTTCTCCTGATACCTAAGTTTTGATACTTACACGAACCTTGCCATCTGCTGTGATCTCTGACAAAATAACTGACTTCCGTTCTCAATCTAAGGTTTCAATATGACAGTATGTGTCTCATAGTGAGCATTAAAAGTTCCTTCAGTCCCATTGCAAGATTGTATAGGTCTGTATGGTCATTAAAAGCTGCTATAAAGTAGTATTAGATTATTTAGTCCTATTAATAAAGGACTTTTTTTCTTTTTTTGATCATCACAGGTGCAAACCTTAAGTGTACCTGGATAAAAATGTTAGAAAGCCAAACCAGAACAGATCTGGTTAATGTATGCAAAGGCTACATGAATGCTCTATTAACTTTTAACCATACTTAATTCCAAACTTCATTGTGACCTTAATGCTATCAAAACTAAGGGGACATTAAAAAAATATAAGAATGCCAAAGAATAGGTCTCCAAAGAAACTGCAGAGAAAAACAATGTATGGGTGTATTAAAAGAAAAAATATTCCAAGCTACTTTTGGATTGTAACATACACAATTAGAAGATGAAGGTAAGAACTAGATGCAAGATTTATGCCATGACTTTCACCTTATAATGCCAACTGGACAAGAAGCCTACACAGTGGTTGGAAGAAAGTGTTGCTCCTGAAGTGTTTGATGTAGGCCTTCCAGAGAGCATTTCCCAGCCAAAGCAATCTTCATAGTTAGAAGTTACTTTTAATGACAGAATTAGTTGGTTTGTTTTTTTTCTGTTAAAGATTAAAAAAAAAAAGCCCCCATGAACATAATCTATACCAACCTTAGCACCTTCTCAAGTATTACACACAATGGAATGAATGGTAATTACCTACTGGAATAAATACAGTCCATTTTATCTTTGTCACTTCATACAACTGAAGGGTCCAGCAAAGACAAGCACACAATGTTTTATCATCATATTAGAAAGGGGAATGTGTAATTCCAAAACCAGATTATGATATCTAGCACCTCTGTGGAATAGTTTGGTAAATGTAGTTTTATTTCATTGTCTCCTACCTGATAAATTCTAAATGGGATGTATCGAAATCCATTATCTTCTGGAGGATACTCCATGAGCTTTCGATTTATTGCCCAAAACTGCTCAAATTTATCTGTGAAGGTAAAATTAGACTTTGTTAATATTAATAACATGTATTACTTTTCAGCTAAAAGAGGTAAATGAGACAACTGGAACAAGATGCAAACATTTCTTCTAGAATTTTGACCTATATATATTTATTTTGCTCACATTTCTCTTTCCTATTTAGCCAAAGGTAAGTCAAAATCTTCTGAAAACAGTGATGTGGCAATTTATCAAACCGAAAGAGAAAGCAACTTGAATTCATGTCATATCTGCCCCTGTTACAGAAATATTGGGCCACAAACAATGGATTCCACTACCTCAACTAGCAGTGCCCTTTTTTCCCTGCTCCCTGCTCCTACTGGTCCACATTGTCTCTCAGTTTGTTAAAAATGTCTATTTCTTCTTGACTATAGTTGAGCAATGGGTGTAAAGTACAGAGAAACTAAAGCAGAGGAAAAACTTCTTGGGTGGTTCACATTTGGATACGTGAATCTTCCAACTAACCTGCAACAGTGTATGATATAACCAGAAAATATACTGCCAGTTTCATGACACAACCTGAAAAGAAAAGTTTAGCTTTGAAACATATTTTTTTTGTCAGTATTATCCAAGTAACTAGGTTTAGTAAAGTATCCCGAGGCAGTACACCATTTCATCATGTTCAGACATTGCAAGAACTCAATCGTTTACTGCACTTAAAATGTACTAAGGACAGCAAAGGTCTAGAGCAGTAAAGGCTTTTGGACATGCAAATTAATTACAAATTAATTACTTCAAATTAAGCAACCAACCAATAGCAAAAGTGATGGAAAGGAACGTGAAGAGCTAGGATGAATAAAGCTGCTGCTAGCCTTCGAAAGAGATAGAGAAGGGATAAATTTCCTTATAGACCCTAACGCTCCAAGGCTCTGCACAGAGCAGACAGTTCTTTGGAGTAGTCTCCCCTTTTCCCTCCTTGGCACAAGGCTCACCTGAGTCTGAAGCAGCCTGGCAGTGTAACTGCTACGGAACCCCACCTCTCCCCCAAAGCAAGGTACAATTCAGAAATCTCTTCATGGAACAAAAGGTTCTTTCTGCTTCCAAAGCTGCTGATAACAATTAAAGCAATTGCAGAAAGTTGAGTCTGAGAGTTGCTTCACTCCAGTTTGAAGCAGAGATGCCTGTGAGCACACTACAAAAACAGAGTTACCCCATATTGCAGGGTTTAGAACACGTTGCTTTTCCTGACAGTGTGACATGCAGCAGGAATTTCCAAGAAACTGTAAACAAACTCTTGCCAGGTACTCTGTAGGTACATTTCCCGATACTTATCTCAGCAAGTTCTTCCCCACCCTTGTTTCTTGATTAGCAGCAAAGCCTCTGAACAAGCACTTCCCTGAGCTGCAGTCAGCACCGTGACTCGGGCACCTGCCAGGGATGAGGAGCTGGCTGGATGAAGAGTGTTACCCCATAGATGGGTGCTAACCCCATAGCTCACCGTCTGGGAAGCTCAGTGACGGTGACAACCCTGGAGCTTGTTGTACCCAAGAAAGCATTCAGGAATCCCAGCCTGTAGAGTCAAGAGTTTTAAATGTCTGGCACAAAGAACAACTGCATCCTCCTCATGAACGCTGCCAGTGGGAAGATGAAGATTTATCAAACCTCCCTCATCCTTGGAGACAGCCTTGAGAAGACAGCTGGAGACAGCTTCACTACAGATTGAGTGGACAGGCATCCTACAGCAGGCACTGATTGATTGATACTTCAGTTACCACTTCTGACTATAAACGCAGTTGATAGAACTACTAATTATGGCGATACACAAAGCAATCAAGACCTACTTAAGCTCGTAAGCTTCAGCAGACTCTTAAATAAGGAACCTACATATTTAGAGACATCCTGCCTGGACAAAAATAAACCCCAGGTTAACCTCATTTGCTTGTTTAATGTTCGTATTACAGTAAGTAGGAAAGTTGGGTAAACAGCTTACTGTCCTCAAAATTCTATAGAGATGAGCAACACATCTTATGGGTCAGAAGAACAAGAAATTCTAACAAGTAACAGACATATGATAGGAGAAGTTTGTTGTTCCTTGTGGCATATGACAAACAAGTGAATCTTTGAAGGACAACAGAAGTTAAACAGTGGTAGTGTGCAGTTAACTCGCTCGTGTTCTTCCTTCCGGCTTCCTCACCTCCCAGAAATCACAAAGGTAATTTTATTTAAGGCAGGTAAATTTACAATTTTATACTGCCCACATTATTCTCTGAATACCCAGACAATGCTCAAGACAATCTACTCTTTTATCAGGACGTTTAAATTTCTAATAGTTTCTGTAGTTTCTAAATATAACAGCAATAAATCTCAACATCTGAATGACAAAACTGATGCATTTTGTAATCAAGCGTTTTCTGTCAATCCACCCGATATCCCAGGGAATTAAAAACTTTCTAGTAAATTAGGTGGATATAATGGAGTCAGACATCTTAAGACATATCCCCACCATGTGTACAGCACTGTCTGAAGACATCTAAGCTAATTCATCCTCATAACCTTATATAGCTGTTCTCCAAACATCTTTCCATGGGTACCATATTTTTACTACAGGAAACAGAGTTGGGTGTAAGAAAATTAACACAAATTTTTAAAGCAAGCGTCAGGAAAAGCCTAAAAGACTTTCCAGTTTGCCGACTGCTATATATGATCTGGCAAGAGCTTTTATTAGCATTAGGAGCATTGGCTGAACGCCAGAATCCTAAAGCTTCAAAACACAAAATTCCAAAATAACTGCTTTTGCAGAACCCTTAAGACTCAAAGCTTAAACAAAATGAACTCCTAACATCACCCAACACCCCCTGCCCCAATCCCCTTGAAAACTGAAGTGAAAGGACTCATCATTCTCCCATTTTCGTGTGTCAGAACCTCCTATTTATGCAAAACAGAATTAAGGAAGCTATTAATGCTGACGACCTGTAAGAACTAATTAGTGCTGTGGCTAGACAAGACTTAAAGACAGAAGGTGCTGGCTGGATATTTGACAATCAAAACAAAACTGAGTTTTCATCAAGCCGGTAAAGAAGGAAGAGTTCTCTACCTATTAGCAAAAGCACTCTACACACTCATCCCCCTCCCTTGTGAAAAGCTTATGCAGTATACATGATATCTAAACTCCCATAATAGTCAAATCTGAATACTTTTGTTTTCTATGATCCATCTGTTTTTAAGAAAGTGCTTGACCAATGTGTTAGAGTTTCTGTATTAGCAAAAACAGTACTTGCAAGAGGCAGATGTTCATATCTGAATAATTGTATTTGAAGTAATGGCAATAAGAGTCAAACAGAAGTGAGATTAGTGACAGTACAGAAGTTTCAGGTGACTATTAATCATATTTCTTAAACAGGGAAGGATGGTTGCTATATAACTTTGCCTAAAAATGAAATATAAAACCTGTTCTCTTTGTATTTTACATCAAAGATGAGCAAGTGAACCAAATAAAGGAGGCGAGATCCGGCTGAAAAAGAAAACCAAACATAAAAATCTGTTCACCGAGTCTCTCATATTTATGAAGATTTATTAGAAATGCAGCCACCAGACAGACATTAACCTTCAGGACTACAGAGATGCACAGAATCTAAGGAGACCTTTGAAAATATCTCTGTATATATACAGAGACAGTACAAGCTGGCAAAACTACAAGTACTTACTGTTGTCCATAACAATAATCTCAGTGCACAAATACATTCGGCAACAAATCAAACCTCAAACATAAATTTACAAATACAGTGTGCCACATTATGCATTTAGGGTTCAGAAATTGTTCATGCCTTTAAAGCACTCTTTAAAACAGTTTAAAAAAAGACTGTTACAGGAAACACTTGGAGAATTGTTGTTTTCTCCTTGAAGCAAGACTGGAGATCCTTTAACAGTGGCTGAAATTAATCCAAATGTATAACCACATTGGTGGTAACTCCAGTCACAGTTTGTTGCTAATAGACAGTAACTACAGCATCTTTTACTATCAAGAGGTGTTAACTAAGGACTAGACCAGGATAAAATTTTGAAATCTGGGCCTCTTTCTCAGGCTGAGACCCAGTGGCTATGTTCTTCAGACAACCAGAAAGATTAATTTCATTTGCATTACTGTCTTACAGCCATTGTCTGAAACTGAAGTGCTCTCGTGCTCAAACAACTTGAAATTTTGCATAGATCTTTATGTTCCCCACCCGACTCAACAAAAATGGATCACTGAGAGGGTGAAAGGCACTGTGCATGTGCTTGCAGTCAACACATGCATTTCAGTGCAGCATAGCTTTAAATCAGCATACGCAAAGAATATGGGCTACTATCACAGAATGAGAAGTTCTATTTACAAGTAATTTGCCATAAGACACAGTGGTCAAAGCATATGGTCAGGTGAAGTGGAATTCCCACTGTAGAACACCAGGCAAAGGAACTAAAAAACCCTCCACCTCTTTAAATTTATCAGCAGAACTATCTTAGTAAGGAATTATTTTCTGTATTTGACACTGATGCAACTTGTATCAGAGTACTGACTCCAGAACTGGATATATTTTAAGAGGGCTGTGAAGAAGGTTCAAACAACAGAAAGAATGAATGTAAAAACGAGGGAAAGATTGTTCAAAAAGCAAATAAATTCACAGCACTTATCCGCCATTATCTTTTTAGAAAGTCAAAAAGGTGACTAGACAGCTGTGGCCCTTGGGGTAGCATTACACATGATTTTTTGTCTGGACTATTCGTTGCCTCTTCTTAAAGCTATCTAGTTGTTAAACTTTTAGAAAAATCCCTAGCTCTATGCAAGCAACACCAATTTGCAGCTTGCATAAAAACATTTCCAATTCTTGAGTTAAAACCAAAAACCAAACACAAAACTTTATTCTCAGTGGCTCACCACTGCTGAATAGCCCTATGAACCACAGCAATGTACACAGGTCGGTTCGTCCCAAGTTCTTCTAGGAGACCAAAGACTCTCCAACTGGTGTCACAATACTACAGAAAAAGTGTAGACTGGAAGTGCCTTTGGAGATCCAGCTTTGGAATAAAAGATCTTTGAAAGCTCTTGCCCCTGCCCCCTCCCAAAAAGAGCTGTCTACACAAAGTTAAGTGAGGTTTCTCAAGGCCTTGCCCAGTCAAGTTTTGACTGTCACCACGAGTTTCCACTCAACCACTTTCACTCCTCCTGCCCTAATATCCCATTAGGCTTCCTCCTGCCACGACTTGTAACCATTTCCTTTTCTAATGGCCCAACTTCACTGCCAATGGAGGCACGTCTGAGAGGACTCTCTCAAACTTCTCCACCATACTTCCCTTTAGGTGGAAAGCAGCTATTAGCTCCATCTACAGACTCTTCATCCTCAGGCTCAACAAGGCAGTACCTCCACTCTCTTCTAATACAGCATATGTTCCAGCCCCTAATCACCCGATCTGCTAGACTCTTTGCTGTTTGCCCACATTTCTTTTGTCCTGGGGTCCCAAAGAGGACACGGCATTCCCAGCACAGCTTTACAAGTGCTGAGCTGAGGGAAAGAATTACTCACCATCTGGCTACATTCTAGGAGGCACAAGGGCTAAAGCAGATCCCTGGTTAATCTTCATTTCTGCAACACCACGCGACAGACTTTTCATTCAGCTTGTTGTTCACCATTACCCACTTCCACAAAGCTTCTTCTCAGCCAGTCCCCCACCTGCCCTGATGTAGGATGTTTGTTCTGTCCCTGGAGCAGGACTCCGTGCTTCTGTTGGCCAGCTCTTGTATGCCGACTGCTCCAGCTCAGCACAGTCCCTCTGAATGGCAGATCCCTCCAGTCTATCAATTTCTGACAGCAACTTTTTGTCTTAGCCATGAACAAACTCACCAAGGGCTTAATGCATCATGTACATCTAATAAAATAAACCCTAACATACAGCGAGCTACAGCTGCAAGTCAGGGATACAAAGCATATTCTCTTAACATTGCAGCAAGTGTGTTTTCTACTGACTCATGCTCTAACAAGCATTGCATTTAACTTCTACAACCAGAAAGGAGACTCCACAAAATTTAGTATCAATTTTACTTCCGCATTGTTTCCAAGAAGATTAAGACTCTACATGCATTCTGCTGTTTGACAAGAAGTTAAATTTTGTGCAGTGTGCCTCAAGCATGAAGCAGCTTTGTTGATGAAAAATATTTTAAGCATTTCAAAACTGTACTGTGCTATTCAGAAACAATATTTACAGCTGGCTCTCTAATTTCTTAGCTATTTAAAAAACAGTCTCAAATTACTTCAGGCCATCCAAACAAGCCATTGAAACTCACTGTTTTTATTCTTGTACAATGAAACCACAGATAACTGTAATTATTAAGGACTTCAGGAATATTCTGATATGTATTTGACTGTCTACTGCAGTTCAGTGCCAGCTTCTCTGAGAGCACAGTTTGAAATACAAGTACAGCATCATTAAAACTTAAGGTTTTTTTTCTTTTCTATTCCCCACATTGTCACCATCCACAGCTAAGATAAGAGTAACTATCAGATATGGAGAGATAGGACCTTAGACCTGCTTTGACTTAATGTGACAGAGACTAGCTACAGAAATATGTGGAAATATTCTTTGCATCGCGGGCAGCAAAGAAACAACATTCAACATGAATATCTTAAGCAGTTCAAATATCTTAAGCAGTCATAATTTTGCCTTGTAACTACACAACAGTCATTACCTGAAATATCTCCACCATGTGATCTGCCCCTTAATGTTACAGACCCTCCAAATTCACAGACCCTCCAAATTCACATTCAGCTGGAATGTTGCCATATAATACTGCAGTAAAGTGGTACAGATTGGTTTTTACTTTCAAATTTGACAAACAGGCTTTACTTGGCCTGTCCATGCTAAATAAGAAATATGATCACTGAGGAGTAAACATAATGCTAACTAGCTCAAGTACTGACAATACTCAAGGACAATGGTATGGGCCTCATGATTGGCTACCTAGGTTTATCAACGCCTTTTTAGTGCTATTATTGTGTAAATTGATTAAATCAATTCAACTCTGCTTGCTTATTTGTACTAAGATAAACTTCCAACAGCTGTGTTTACAACTAGGAGAAGCTTCCTTATGTACAGCTAGCTCTAAATTATAGCTTGAAAAAAAGAAATGTAAAAAAATCCACACCATAAATTGAGCTACAGATGCAATCCAGGAAAGAATGGGGGATCCTTCCTCTAATACCATGCAGTTAGTTTTGGGATCAGTGTATTTAACATGTTTACTTTTATGCTGCAATTTATCCATTTTTATAGCAAAGAAGTGTTCTGAAGATACAGAAATAAAAACAACTTGCTTAAGTTTCACAAGCTAACAGGACATTTTAAAAACTGCGTGACAAAGTAGCATTTCACTCTTCACATGCTCTAGCAGATCCAAAAAGGCCTTTTTCTCTCTTTTAATATACATAACAGGAGGCATACCTTACAAACATTCTTTTTACTTATTGAACGTACTCATGAAACCGAAGTTTCACTTTAAGTATACTGTTTCCTTAACACCACCTCCCTTCATTTCTAGGTCATCAGTTTATCTGGAAAAGGTTCAGGGGAAGAAAATCATCAAGACTGACTACTTTTTTTTCTTTATTCAAATAGAAAAGTCCATACACCCTACTAAATTTAAGCCTTCCGTGTAGCCTAAAGGCAGATGATCTCAGAGGGTATTGTCACTTAAGCTGAGAAAGCTGTGATGACTGTTAAACAAAAATGTGAAATCCAGTTTTGAAACACATACCCTACAGGTTGTATAGTAGGAGAGAGAGCAGCAGGGCTTGTTACAGGGCTAAGGCAAAGGGACTCTCTAGTTTTATCCATCCTCCAGTTCTCTGCTTAAGGATCCTTCCTATGAATGTTCTGTCTAATTCAGGAGTTCACTAGTAGAAAATAACTTAGAAGCATTTCAAATTGCAGAAAACCCTTGACAACTAAAGAAATTTAATTTTTAAAATTGTGTTTTTTACAGATTGTTTACTGGGAAATTTAGTTAGACCTTACATGTCTTTCAGGAAATCACATATTGTCAAGGAGAGAGAAGGAAGGCAAGCAGGAAGCAGTAAGAAGTAAAGGTTTTGCATCACACCTAGGTACACAGAATTAGAGTAATACAGTCAAAGATTTTCTCAAGAAGAATGAAAGTCTACCAAGGACCTGAATAAACTACAGAAGATGGGAGCAGTGAAGGTAGAGAACCAGCATATTTATTATTGGAGTTGAAGATGAAAGGAGTAGGAAGCCTGGAAGGTGGCTGTATTTCTGAAGAGATGGTAACATTCCAAGAGGAAGAGTCAACATGAGGAGAAAACACAAAGCCCTTGCACTGCAACAGGTATATCAATTCCAAGTCTCCAACACATAGGAATAGATTACATGGTTGACAGATTACCTGTGCCAAAGATGCAGCCATCTCCAAGCTTGCTCCCTCATTGCTTAACAGCTTTCATTCGACACATGGATACCTAATACAAGATGGTGAGAACACTAGAAAGCATCTCTATCTCTAGACAACTTTCTCTCATGGTGGAGACTTCAATATAAAGTAGCACCGTGAGTGCTGGGGTACATTTTGCTTTCCTCCCTTTTCAGCCTTTGAACAGATCATGGCCTCCTTTGAGACATTTTGGAAGGATGACAGCTTAGAATCATGACACTGCACCCTTACGGGTGGAGCATTAGTTTAGTCATTTGTGCAGAAAGGGTAACAAGCCAGTAAACACTGCAGAACTAACACCAAAGTCTAGGTCACAATCCATTACCAGAAAAGAGAACAAAAACCACAAAACGCAACCAACCAAACTCCAAATAAAAACCACCCCCACCAAAGAAAAAAAATCATCCTGGGAAGACCCACCCTGATGTATTTGATTCATTTCACATGCCCAGTCTATCTGAGCCAAGCCCCAGATCAGCACCAAAACAGCACTGGGCTAACTTTGGGCAGAGCTATCTGAATCTGTTTACACCACTCCCCCCAGGTTCCATAATATCAGCAACCCCAGAGTTTGGTGTACACCATGCTATCTTAAATCTAGAATAAGCAGGTTTTGACACTAATTATAAGAAAACTTGATTCATTTCCTGAAATTTTTAAACACCAACGCAGGAAGTTGATGACTTTTTATTTGAATCCTCTTGTAACCATTACACCCATTTTCAAAGCTCAAAAGAGTTGTTTAGTTTTTCTTCAGAGTTAAATCAATCTCTACAGATAGAACACAAAGATATTACCATTTTGGTAGCGATACAGGGAAGAAGAAATAAAGATGACTTTGTGATTTAAAAACTGATGGTTCCTTCATTCATTCTCCTGTCAATTGTCTAAGTACATACTGCCTAATTTAAGTTTCAGATGACCAGTTGAGACAAGAGGGATTTGTTCAGCTACCAAAGCATGCTCATCATCTTGGACAGAGGTAAAGAAGAACACTGTTCCCACCAGTTCTCTACAAAGAGAAACATACATATCAAACTTGAGAGGGACATGCAGAACAGCACAGAAGAGATGCTAATAGTGTATGACACTATTTCTTTCTGGCAGTTCAAACATTTCTAAACAGGAATGTGATAATCCAGAAAAAAACCACAACTCCTGCCCCTCAAAACCCCAGGACTGCTTTAGATACAACTGAGAAATAAATGCAAGGCAGCACAGGCCTGGTTCTGTCAGTAATACAAGAAAGAGATCACATGCATGAAAGGATAAAATATTGCATATTCTAAATGTTTGCAGGATTTTTCTCTTTTCATAAGAACAATTCAGTGTGGCCACTTAAGTTTTAGTAAATCCTACAACATAAGCATTATGTTTGTTTTCCATAATATTTTCAGTAAAATAATGACTTTGCTATATTTTATAACATATAAAGAAGCCTTAAAAAGCTATGATTTTTTACTGTTTATTTCCTTGACTCGCCTATCAGAAATACCAAGTCTGGTCTTCACCAGCTACAAAGGATGCCTGTGAAAATTTCAGGGTATGGTTGCTTATGTCTTTCCACAACTGCTGAAAAGCAGCTGTGTTCAATCTAAACCCCCTCCTTTATATACTGAAGTTATAGATATTAATTCTTTGAACAATGCAAAAAATACAGCTTTCCCCCTCTACAGTTAAGATTTCATTTGTTTGATCCCAAGTCATCACTAAGCCCACAAAGTCTCCATGTTTCAGAGCTGAAAGCCTTTCTTTTCCCACAGACAAGGCAAGGTGAACTCCCCCCCTCCCAAAAAAAAGCAAAAAACCACTTGAAAAGCCTCTTTAACCATGGTAAAAATGGTCATAACTCTACTAAAGCAAGAACAGTAGTAACATTTTTCATCAGTTCTGACCAAAGAATTTTAACAATTCTTGCAAAGGAAGAGAGGTCAGTATGGGTCTACAGCCTGCCTTTATTGCTTCCCTACCACAGTCAGACGTCCATGGCACTGGCCAAAACTTGGACAACACATGTATCCATCCCAAAGAAGTGTACTAGCTAAGAAATACCTGGTTTATAGTAAAAAAAATGGCTAACTGAAGTCTGAAGAACAAGCAAGATCACAGCACGGGCAATAGACACAAGAAGTATGTTTACCCTCCTGATTTGGTAGCAGTTGAACACAAAACCAGAGCAGGTGGGAGGAGGGATGTAAAGGTTGCTATGAATACCTACCTACCAGCTGTTACCAGCACAAGATCTTGCCACAAATTCACTATTACAAATCTACCCCTAAAATCTGTCTACAGGCAACTGAAGAGTTTCTCCTGCTGCCTGTTCAAGAGCTTCCCTCTCAGCAGAAACATTTATACCAAATTACACTTGTAATTGGCAGTTACATTTCTCTCAACAAGCAAAAATGGATTTATTTTCCAAAAAAACTTGAGTCAAATACGTATCCTGTAGGTACTACTGTCACTCAAACAAATAACACTTCCTATATTTAAGAACAGAAGAAAATGATTTGAAGTTTCACAGAAAAAAAAAGCCTGCAGATGTATCTTTTCTTACAAGGCAGTTATCACAAATGCTACTTTCTTTTCTTTTTTGTGGTCATTCATTCTGTTTCACAAAGAGGTTTAAAATTATTACATCTCAAACGAAAGCCTATAAAAACATATTGAAAGATACAACATGCTTAAAAAGAGTTTTTTTGGTTTCACAAGCTTTTCTTGTTTCTCTTTTATGAAGAGCTGAGAAATTAAAATTAGCATTTGAAAGTATTCAAAAGATTGTTTAAACTTCTCATTTAGGTGTCAGATTCCACAGGTGCAATTTCCCATTAAGTACAGTGAAACCTTGAAATCAACCTTGTTAGGCAACCTCTGTTCTTAACTTAAAAAGCAAAGCAGTAAAATTCTGGTTTCCCTGCGACTGAAAAATACTCTTAGACAAATAATCAACTCAAGAAGCCTAAGAAGAGCATACAAAGAACACACTGACACTGCATAGCTGTTCTCTGACCTTACGTATCGAGGGTATCAAGGTTCTGCAACTTCTTGTTAAGAAAAGAACCTTAACTCACAGAGTTTTGTTGTGTAGTCAACTCTTCTGCCATTATTAGAACTCATTATGCTCATAACTCATGTTGAGGTCTTTATATTAATACTTCTTAAAATTAAAAGAGCACAAAGTGCACTGCTGCAAACACCTGAGCACCAGGACAAAGGAATGGGATTTATTTTTGCAATAAAGCTACTAATTCTTGAAATAGAAAAGAAAATTATGCTGGCACAGCATCTTGCTTCTCTCAAACTGCTTGCACGATAACTATAATTATAGCAGAGTACTTATTTCATGGAATTATTAAAATTACAGTTTAAATTAACTCGTAACAATGTAAGCTTTAGGAAACATCTAATTTTACACCAATTTGTGCATTCAGCAGACCAGAACCCTTTATTACTGCTAATTCAGGCACATATCTTCTCAATCAGCTCGATGACCAATATTTATACAAAACAGTGTCTCAAGAAGTACTCTGAATGGAAGCAGATGAAGTGAAATTTCTTACTTGATGAATTTTGCAGGTATGTATGGCATCCCTCAAGGTTTTACCACTCCAGTGGCAAATTAAGATGATCCCTCTATTTCTAACTCTGCCCCAATTAAATAAAAAATAGAAAGCAGAGTTTCTAATAAGCACTCAAATCTTTAAAATTATTACAGGAGTACCTTCAATATAAAAGACAATAGCACTGAAATAAAAAATTAGACCCCCCGCCCCCACTCACTAAATACAGACATTAAATCCAAACTAATCTGGAACCTCACTGTCTAAAGCAAATACACAGCTCAAGTCTTCCTGTATTCAAAGCTTTTCCTGTTTTCATTTTCCTATAAACATATGGGAAGACATTGATTTTAAGTGTTTAATATTTTGTATCTCATCAGAGTATAAATATCTTAATGCTTACAGCTTCTGTAAAATCAATTTATCAGTAATAATATAAATGACAGCTTCAGGAGATAAGAAAACCCCACTGAAAGTAGTGTGAGTTCCAGTTAGCAGTTCCCGAAATACTCACAAGGTTTTCAACTTAAAGGCCTCTAAGAAACGTTAGAAAAAGATGACACTAAAGCCCAAAGAATTTATCATTTATTTGCACTGCAAGATAAATTTATGCCATCTGTGCAAAGTAAGAAAACTAGTTTAGAACCTCCTGTTCTGAATTATTTTGTTGACTTTTTCAAGTCAATACTTATCTATGTAGAAATCTTTGTGAAACCACAGTAATATCAGCAATAATTATTAAAAAATATTAAAAATGGCAGAGTGAAAAGTAAAAATATTAATCTAATGGACAACTTTGTTTAAAAGTTTACCTGTATTGTTTATCAGTGACAATCCTTAAGGAGGCTACCTTTTTCACTTTACAGTCCAAATACTGAACAACACTTATACCCCAGGTGCCTCCACCCAAATAAAGACCATCAACTGCACAAAAGTACGCTAGACAATATTTAGTTAGCTTTGTTGTTAGCTTTGTTTTGTTAACACAAAGTCATGACCCAATTTAGTTCCTTGAGTAACTCAAGCCATATCTGAATTATCACATAAATGAGGACTTAAATTATCTTTCCTGTGACATTAGACTAAAATTTTGCAGAAGAGGGACATTTCATAGCCCATACTAAAATGACTACAATTTAGGGAAATTACTTATTAGCATGCTAGACCTAAGTATAATTAATACTCGATGCATTATATTTACCATTCTGTAATCCCATCCACAGTTGCTTATGATCCTTTTTTTGCATCTCATTGATGACTTGACTTTTGTGCTTTAAAGCATCTGCTTCTTTTATACAAGCCATAAAATGAGCTTCAATCACGTCCTTAGAATGGCAGTGTAAAAGATCCTTTTCTGGAAAATTCTACAAAGGAAAAAAGATACATCAAGAGAAATAAATCTCACACACCTGAGAAGATGAGGACTGAATGATAACTTTAATCAGGTCTATATAGAAAAGAAGCACACTGGAATCTTCTACTTATGGAAGAAGGTAACAGCCATTCTCTCACTCTGCTGAGAAGAAAAGCTTTGCAGGGAAAAACATCTCAGGAAAAATAAAAGTTGAACAATTTGCTGCAAAACCAGAAGTTACCCAGCGTCAGCTTGACAAATCCACTTAAATCCACTAGTGGGTGTATTTAAGCCCTTGCATCCAATATTCCGGAAATGAGTTTTAACACATTTTCAAGCAGATATCCAATTCTCTGGCAGTGAATGGTAGAAAAGGGGGAGAAATAACAAGCACTTGATTGTTCTTGACTCGCAAGGGCCGTTTAGCACACAGTTCTATGCAGACCTTTGAAAGAATGTTCCCTCAAAGCATCATCATCATCATCCACATATATGAAGTATAGCATGTACACCACTTCCAAACACTCTTCCTGAGAGATACCATGAATCCTTGTCAGCTCCAGCCTTACCCAAGACAGGGGCCTCCTGCCAGTCACTGTGTGACTTGATTCTACAGCCCTTGTCTTTGGTCAGAGCTGGAGCACTGCATTCAGCATTGCAGATACACAGCTACCACTCCTCAAGCAACTTGTATCCCCTCAGTGAATTACAACGACCCTTCTCAATTCATTTATTAATGAATTATAGTAGCAAATCTCATTCAAGTACAACAATTATTTTTAAAATTAATTCACTGCTAGAGAAAGTTCAGAGAAGGGCAACGAGGTGGTGAAGGTTCTGGAGAACAAGTCCTGTGAGGGGATGCTGTGGGAATTGGGATTGTTTAGTTTGGAGAAGAGAAGGCTGAGGGGAGACTTTATCACTCTCTACAATTCCCTGAAGGAAGGGATGTTGTAGCGAGGTGGATGTCAGCCTCCTCTCTCAAGTAAATAATGACAGCACTAGAGGAAATGATCTGAAGTTGCACCAGGGGAGGTTTAGACGGGATAGAAAGAAGAATTTCTTTACTGAAAGAGTAGTCAGGTTCTGGAACAGGCTGCCCAGGGAGGTGGTACAGTCACCATCCCTAGAGGTATTAAAAATAAATGTGTAGATGAGGCACTTGAGGATGTGCTTTAGTGGGAGGGTGAGGTGTTGACAGCTGGATGCAGTGATCTTAGAGGCCTTGTCCAACCATGGCAGTTCTGTGGTTGTGTGAACAGAAGTTTTGCACTGTATAGGCAAACTGCTAGGGTTGTTCTCCCTCCAATTCTTCTTTTATCAACACTTGGTAGCACTTGCCATTTTACAATAATACAACCATTCCTTATCACAAATTCTTTGTCTTTAGTTTTCAAAGGTTTAAAAATTCAGCATGTTTCATCATCTCTTTATTGATCTTTTCACACATGCTGACCAGTACAAACCAGAGTGGCATTATTAGTACTCCCCTTCCCAACAAGGGCTTGCCATGTATTTTTGTACTTTAATTCTCACTGGTTATTCCACAAGAGGACCTTTCCTCTTAACCCATTACAAATTGGCTAATTAAAAAAAGCTTTTGCAAGGGACTGTCAAAACCATTAGGGAAATACAAGTACGTATAACAAGATATTTTTCAAAGGCTTTTACAACCTAGTTAACATGTCACATTAGGAGCAATATAATGCTGGAAAAACCCATACCTTCACTCCCCCACATAAATCCAGGAAAAATAGTGACGACTACTTCAAACTACAGGAACCCAAAATATCCAAGAACCTCTAACACTGGAGAATATGAAAGGGAGCTAGGGATAGCCTACCTGAAGGAAATGCTGCAAAACAGAATGACAATTCCCTCTGCATTAGGGTATTGAAAAGAGCTGGAAATTAAAGAATGGGATTTCATATAGTGATTCCTCCTTGTGACAGCAAACCCAGACTCTGGAAATTGTGGATCAAAAGGATGAGTGTCTGCCAAAACCAGAGTATAAAGGGAAGAGAAGACCACTAAGATGTTTTCCACTGAAGCGTACCCAGTTTGGTATTGAACTCACAAAGGGAGTGCTGCTGTTACTCAGGACTGATGTATGTGGAGCTGACTGGAAATCTAAGGACAGAGATAAAGTTTCTTTCCCATATGAGGATGAAGTATAAAGACATAAAAGAGCACAGAACAGAAAGGAACGTTCTCCTTCTAGGGCAGACCTCACTCCCTTTCTCCTCTACAAAGCTGAGTGTCTCAGCATAACTGGGCCCAAGATGAATGGAAAACATTACTTGGATGGTTGCTTGCCAACTGACATCTGCATAGGCCTGTAAAATACTTTTAGAAGTTTAACTTACTTGCTCAAATAAAAAAAAAGTAAAGTCTGGCAACCAGTCCAGAGGAAAAGAATGATCAGAAATCCCATATTCAAGATTAAAAAAAAAGTTCTTTACATGCAAGGATATCCAGTGAGACACTGGCATCCCTCAAAAATATGAAACAGTGGAATGTACCAAATGCCAAGTAATAAAGGAACCTAGAAACTGACTTTTGGAGTTAAAAGATGAAGTTTGAGCTAAGTTTATGAAAACAATGGCCTTGTTACAACAACTGTTCTGTTACACATATGTCTAAATATTGAAATCCAGAGACTTTTTTTTTTTTGGATATTCCTGTCTTTCTACAGGTAGGCACCTCCTTGCCATCTTTTTTCCAATGAATTTCTGATTACAGGGAATGTCACTCCCTGGGGATGTGTTCCAGAGAAATTACACAGGGTGGTCTGTGGAACAGCAAGGAGATGTTTAAAATTGATCAAGCTAGCTAAGCTAGTGAAAGGAATCTAGCCACAGTGGTACAAAGGTGTGTGGCATGATTAGTTTTTACATCTAAGAGAAGACCAGAAAACACTCCTGCAATCTCAGTGCTGTCTACTCCTTTAGAAGAAAAACACTGACACACTTCTATGCAGTACTGTGAGTAGAAGCTGAAAGTCCTAAAGTGGTACCTTAGAAAACAGCACTGCTGAACCTAGAAGAAGCAATCTAGAAGAAACATGTGAAATGGTGGCACCTACATGAGACTACCAACAGAAAATATGGCATTCCCACCGATTTATGAGCTACAGAACAGAGTAGTAAATTTTATACTTAAATATAGAACATGTGTACTTGTATTTTTTTTTTCTTTTTTAAATTCTACTTGCCTTCTTTCTACCTGAGGAAATAGTGATCAATGGTAAATAGATTTATTCAGTTCCCTGAAGGAAGAGAGAACTGTAAACAAGCTGGTAGCCACCCCTGGCTATGCACCTATAAGATTTGCAGGAAGTTTTAACACATCCCCTAAGCTGCTTTAACTCAAGCACTCTTATTGGTGATGTCTTACTCCGTGTTGTGCATCTCTGAAAGAAAATTTATAAAGGGTTGACTCTGACTTTCTTAGAAAGCTCAAGTAGTACTGGGGGTTTTTCCACACAGCAGTAGATGCAGCATCAGCTTGGTCATAAAGGAGGAGTACATTATCTGTACAGTCAGAAGCACTAAATGACCTCCCACATAAAGCTGTTCTAAACCCATGACAGGTAATTTCAACAGTCTGGTTTCATAAGTCCATTCCACTCCTATTTACTAGCTCTAGCCCACAGCTGTTTAGACTCTGATGGTCTAGTTGCATTACTCTACTTTTACTGAAGATTACACCAATAATAGGGCATTAAAAACCATAAAGAACACAGTGGCAGGGGGAACATCCATATTTGTGTTTAGTTCCCATCAGTGGTCATATTTTCAGATTAATTTTAACCCCCCTCATTTATACTTCTGGCTTCCACGGTGTCTTCTAGCAGCTCCACAATTTATCCATATGCTACATGGAAAAGCACTGCTTTTTCACTCTGCCTGACCCAGTTTTTAGCTAAGAAAACCAAGATGACAACTGTTGTTATACAAAAACAGATGCAATCTCTCCTCCTCTACATCAGGTCATGGGTGGACAAGCAGGCACCAGAAGGGCTTCAGCAGGGGGAGAACATTAGCCTTTCCCCTGGCACACTGGATTCCTCCCCTCCAACAGCGCTCCCATTTCCAGAGCAGGTTGCCACCTCCTCCTACCTACTGCCCAAAGTCTGCAAAGCTGGTTACCATGCTGAAAACATGAGTATTGCTAAGCATGCTTCAGAGTAGCATGAAATGAATTTAACAGGAAGGGACAGAGTTTCCCTCCTCCCCATAAAACCACACCTGGGTAACAAAAGCAACTTCCCAGACGATGGCTTTTCATGATTCTCAGACCTTAGAACTTTGTTCATGCTCAGCCTTCCATGATTGTTTAAGGTGACTGTGTTTCAACTTTACTAGAGATATAAATGCATGTTATTTTATTGCATACCAGAAGTACAAGTGAATAAGTTGTTTCTTCAATGCAAACAATAAGTGTGTTTAATATTTCATCAGCATACAAAACACAGGAGGGCACTGACGAGTATCTGTCAACTTTCAAACTTCTACTGAACAGAAATAAACTTTTTTTTCATGTTATTAACTTGAAACAAAGAAAAATGGTGTCAGGAAGGGGAGATAAAAAAATAATCTTTACAGATGTTTGAGGTATCTGTTGTTGACTGCATGTGTTGGTAAAAGAAAGGTGAAAGCCATGTCAGCAAAAGTTAAACCATGGAAAAAACTAATACTGTTCAATTGAGCCATTTAAAAATTATGGCACTTTGAAGAGTAACTCCACACAAAGAAAAAGAATAATCTAGACAGGAATCCCACACCTAAACTATTTAGCTGTAAGAAACTGTAACGCATGAAAATGCCTTCAATATTTTGACATACTTTGATATATTTCAGTTATGTTTTGACTTTAAGGATTAATGGGGGCTTATTTAAATAAACTTTCAGATTACATCAGAAACAGGAAGAGATATTAAGCAGGTGCTTAATCCAAGTTGTTATATTTTAAAAAAACTAAGCTACATCAGCTTTTAAAATAATACTGCCTTAGCAGTAAATTATTTCTGCTGATCTTTAACATACATCTTTGAGACAAATTAACCAATCTTTTGGCAGACAGCAATATCAGGACATGAACGTCAGTTTACATTACTGCATGGAATTGAAAAGCACTGTGGTGCTGCAACCTATTTCTCAAGATGACACTGCTTTGGGATGGCAACCTCCACACACTGCCACTGTTAATCTCTCGGAGCTCTCAGAAGGTGAAGCAATTAAATCGTGATTTATGAAACTAGACGCCCTACAGATCCTTCAAAACACTCTGGAAGTTTCTTTATCCCATCTCTCAGACAGATTTCCAAAGTGTAGCAATTACAGCGGTTTCAAAAACATCCCCAACTTCAGATTCATTCACTCAGGTCATTTTAAAAATGTCAACATAAGAATGCATGGAATTAGTGCACACTTACATAAAGAATCAGTCTGCTCCTGTTAGCACAGCCTTCAAGAGAAGAACTGTTTGAATGAAAATGTTCAACACAACCGCTTTTCCTTTCACCTCAAATCTCACATAGTCAAGTCTAGTCTATTAACCTAGAATTTTCATTTGGATCACTTTTCCCACTGCACTGCTGCTTCTACAATGAGAGAAATTAAAGTTTCAGTAAATACCATGATTTCTAGTTGTGATTTGGACTTCGAAAACATACCTGGGATTGTCAGCTCAATGCATTTCAGAGTATGACAGAATCCCACACCAAAGCTAACCCTGTACAAGTATTCTTCTGAACAAAGATCAGTAGTGCTATGAAGTCCTATCTAATGGTTCTACAAGGTGTAGCCAAAATAATGTCTCATGATTAAGCTGTCAGAAGACCAAACTCACTTCACTCTGTCCTTTCGAAGGGACCCACACGAAATTCCCCAAGTTCAAGGATTTCTAGAGTATCTCATATCCATACTCACACACCTAAAAGTATGAGCGCTTCTCAATCTCCCTGATCTTCAGTCAACTCAAGGTGACTGAATTAAAAATATTTTAGTGAGTTCTTATCTTGTATCTACTCAATTGCACTGACTTAGTCTCATAACATAGCTGAAAAAACATTTAGATGTTCAGAGCATAATAGAATAATTTGCAAAGGAAAGTAATTTGAAGACATAGACAATCTCATGGAAAACAGCTGTAGATTTACAGAAAACTTTAGAATGAACATTCTCCCCTTCATTAAACCATTCCCTTGTTTAGAAAATAATGATGGAACCTTTTCCTAGCTTCCAAATTTCATGTAATCCCACACTCACTCGTTCTTAACTCAAGGTGTATTTCAATTTTACCTTGAAATGCACTGTGATGCTCCAAGGAAGGGCTGTATTTGATGCATGGAGATCAAACAGCAAACCAATTGGGTAATGCCTAAAAATGAGGAGATATTAAACGAACATAAAAGCTGTGCATTTAATTCTGCATAAGAGAGTTAACATACCTCCATTGACATGAAAAAAATAGCTTTTTGACTCTCACAATTAAACATTCATTATCACTTATTCAGTTATAGAAGCAGATATAAATGACTGAGTTTCTGGCAGAATCAAATCTGGAATTTACACGTTCTGTGGTTTCCAAGCTGTGCCCACAAAACACTGCTAGTTTTGCAACAGCATAAGTGGCCTACAGCTGCTCTGTTGAATCCTTCAAAACAGTATTTTTAGTTAAAAATCTTGATAATGGTAGGAATAGCTGGTCCAACAGAAATGTATACTTTTCTGCTTTCAGATATTTAAACACCAAGGATTTATACCACACTGACCCTCTCCCACCGGCCTGACATCATTGTGCAGAATATGTAGTAAAGTGAAAATGGGACATAGTTATGAAAGGGCTGTAAGAGGACAGATCAAGATGAACTCTCTATCTTTACTACCAAATTCAGGAAAATAGAAAAATAAATAAATAATAATAAAAAAGATAAACTGGAGTTTTGTATTTCAGTGGCATTCTAGATTAAAGGAATTACACAAAGAAGCTGCTTCCTCCCAAACTTCACTTATAAATTACAGCTTTGTGTCCTTTAAATTCCTTAGAAGACGGAGCCTCCAGCAATATAAGGAACATATATCACACACACAAAACTTCCAAGGGCACTCTAAAAAGGTCTTTCTGCAACTCACAAGCAGACACTGATAAGAGCTTTGATTTTTTTGTTGTTGTTCTTTGGGTTTGTTTGGTTTGAGTTGGGTTTGGTTTGGTGTTTTTTTGTTGTTGGGTTTTTTGGTGGGTTTTGTTTGGATGGTGTTTTTTGTTTGGGATTTTTTTTGGGGGGTGGTGGTGTTTATTTTTGGGGTGAAATTGTTTTGGTTTTCATCCAGCATACCAAGTTCCATTCTTTTCTCTTTCAAAAATCTTAACTAAACCAGCCATATTAGCTTCTCATCCCACAAAGAGATAAAGACACGTTTAGCTGTACAATCAGTAGCCTCACTGAATTAAAGAGGGCTGATTACAGGACGCAGAGCCAAGCACGTACGTCAGTTTTTAAAGTCCAGAGAGCAACAACTGAGAGCATTGCTCTAAAAGCACCTGTGCAGAGCCACTTTCCTGCCCTGCTAAATGCTCACCACACAGTGCTTTAGCACCCTCTGTGGGTGAGCTAACCCCAAAGCTAAGAAAAAGTCACCACTGCAGTAAAATAAACCCCAAAACACAACAGGACACGTCTTGGACTTATCTAATGCCTTTCCTGACAAGAGGAGTAAAGAATATAGCTGATGAATATTCAGATTTATCCCAATTCACTGCTGATGCTTAAGTGTTTACCACTAAGACTTTTTATTGCTGTCAATCACATCTTGAGTGCTTCCTGTTGAAGAGTTCCATGAAAGAATGGTTTTCCAGGTGAGCTGACAAAAATCAGATTTCTATTGATAATCGGATGAAAACAAACAATGACTTTTGGTTACTTTCAGTGTATACAACAAAATAGCTAGGTACAAAAATAAACAAACAAATAAATAAAAGCATCAGTTCCTGGCCTACCTCTGTAAGCTCAACTGGGTGGAAAATACAAAAGGAAATTCACATACTCAAGCTTTCTTCAGTAAAATCCTTGTGCTTTGCAGAGTTGATACAGTTTTTATTTAGAAGGAGGTCAGTCCTAAATTCATTCTGAGCAGCACATGAGATTAATGAAGACAGCAGACCAGGAGAGAAACAGTTTTCTATTAAGAAGTGTGGCCTTCTGTGAAGAGTAAAGTTCACCACAGGAGTGAAGCAATCCTGACATGCCCTGCTTCAAATCCCAGTTCTCACGCACTGGCATTTAATCTGATGCCAATGGAAGCCTTAAGTAATGCCTGTAGATAATGCTGTGTTTCACTGCTTTTTGAGATATAGTTACAAGCATTGTTCTTAATAATCTGGATATAAGAGCACGCCACATAAACAACAGCTTTAGTGTTGTTCTATTCCCCTCATAATAAAAACGGGAGTTTTTCAGCAGGATAGAGAATTAAGGGAGCCACAAAGAAGCTGAGAAGAAAAGATGATCTGTCAGTCTGTACAAGGAATAAAGAACTCCCAACACTCCCTCACTCTATTCTCAAGCATGTGTCTACCTTGCCCTTTGAGCCAGTATTCCCTCATTAAAGATCTTGCTTCCAGTGGTACTGCTGCAATTCTGTTTCTGAACTTAGATTTGAAAAAACAGACATTGCAATTAAAGAAATACAAAGATGCTCTCTAGAACCTCCCATAACAGGAAGAATTTTAAAAAATATATAATTCAAAAACACAAGAGAGCCTTTAAAGATTGTGTCCCCCCCACTGCACTCCCCATCGCAAAATAATAAAAAAGCAAAACAACAAATTGAACAAGAGCTAAGGGAAACATCTGGCCCAGAAAAGTATCATTTTGAAAAAGATATTATTTCATTGTTGAAATCAAGCTGCTCTTAACTTGAGTAGAAGCCAAGGGCAGACAGACTCTGCAGAACTTCCACAAAGGAAATAGTAGAGAAAATAACAAAATCTCTAGAGAGCACAAATCTTTTTTTACAAGATGTTTGAATAATGATTGGTTCTGGAAAGTCTTCGATCTATAGACATGTCCTGACTGCCAGCCACTGTCAATTTATTACTGCTCTTATTACACAGAAGGTGGTTTCAGGGTGTAAGAGAAGTCCTGGAAAACACCATGTTAAGTACTTAAAACCCTTTCAAAAGTGACAGATGGACAGTAAGGAAAATTAACTACTACTTTTTAAATAATTTCTTTCTGAATCCAGGGAAGAAAATGACAGCACAAGTTGCTATGCTGCTTTCAGACCAGAGTAATTTACTGTGGTAACTCAGTAAGTTACCACTTACAGACTCCACTCGCATCTCCTTCAAGGAAGTTGTAGGGTTAGGCTCCTGCAGCTGAAAAGATCTAATGAATTTCCTTTCATAGTCTCTGATGACCTCTTCCTGCAGCTCCTTGACTGGTGACAAAGACCCTCCCCTACACACACCTCCTACAGGCAAGGAGACCAACTTCCCCTGCCCCAGCAACCTCAGTGGGAAGCCCCAAGCCCCTCTAACTGCAGACCTGGAGAGCTTCAGTGTCATGCAGGAGCCTGACCCAAGCACTGCATACCATGAAGTTGAAACCATGTTTCAGACTTCCTCCTCACTGAAAAACAACACAGCTACAGCTGAAAATACCCTACATCCCAACCAGGTATGAAACCACACAGACTCAAGCAATATCACCTCACAGTGCAAAGTAAATAATTAGAATAAGCAATATTATTAGCAAGTTCTATTTGGTTCTAAATGCAGTACTTAATAAAAATAAATAAATAAAAATCCAAGCATTAATACTCGCTGTTCTTTCCCTACAAACTGCTAGCTCAATCTAATCCTCAGTGCTGGTATTTGGGACTTCCCTGGGACAAGCTTCAGCTATTCAGGGGAACACCATTTTCCTGAAATAATGGTTTGTAGATAACATTTTCTTTAGAAAAGCAATTCCACCAAAATCAGCAGAGCTGTTCCTGGCAGAATATGCTTAGATTTTCTGAAAGATCAAAGCCTTAATTAGCAGATTGTAATTATGCTATGCATTTTCAAATAAACAGAAGTCTAGAAGAGATCTACTGCATCACCAAGTCCAAAGGCACTGTGATGTGATGCTTGCTAATCACACAAGAATCAGGTTCAAGAAGCTAAACCAGTCATGGGTAGTTTTCTACTAAGACACAAGAAGTAAAAAGAGAACTAAGTGCTCTTCAGCACTCAAAATACTAAATACTTTGTGAAGAGTTGATGCTATCCATACAAAGTTAGCAAACACTGCAGCTCTTAGAATGTTTTCTTTAAAATTCTTTTAGAATTTTGGAAACAGAAAAAATCTGATGAACTGTGTTTATGAAAGTTAAGTAAACAAAATAGTACCAGTCTGGTTCCCCAACCTCTTGGGAAAAAAAGGGGAAAAAAAAAAAAAGATACTTTTAATGGACCCTACAATGGAACAAAAATAGAATCAACAGCAATTAATTCAAGAAAGCTGAACTATCTGAATTCAAGAAAAGCCTGTGCATATTAGATTATGTTCTACAGTGCAAGCTTGTATCACACCCGTGAAAAGCAAAGCTTATGCACATTTCATTATCAAGCATGCATCCTATTTGTATTCAGACTCCAAAAATAATATTCCTCTGTGTGTTACTAAGCATCTTTTATGATGGTAGAATAAGCTAAACTGCAAGAAACAGTAAAGCCAAAACCACAGGCATTTCATATTACAGTAACACTAGAATAAAAACAGTAGGTGCAGCACAACCTCTGCCTTACACGTGTAGTAAGTACAAGCAGAATAGTCAAAAATATGTTCAGCATTAAACCTTCTTCTGATTTTCCCAAACAACATGATTTCTTACCCTCCCTCTCCTCCTTTGCCAAAGTACTGACACCATGCTGAACTCTGTAACCCTTTACATGATAAACTGAGTAATGGTAAAAATTCAACTCACCATTTCAGTGGTGTGCCTTCATATTCAAACCATATCTCACTAACTTCCTCTTGTCTCATAACCTTCTGAAAGTGTTTCTTCACTTTGTCTGTTACCAATGTTAAGTAGCTTATCCTTGGCAAAAGCAACTGAAAGAAAAAAAAAAAAGAAGCTTTAAGTACACATAAAATTTACTAAATTAATAGAAGTCTGTAACAAATATGCATTTTCATAACCAAAATTCAGACACCATTCTTTAAGGTAAGATGTCTTTTAGACAGCTTGCTTCTTAATGGTCAGTGAAAGGCTATAAAATTCTGTACTCATAAAATGCAGAACAGCAGTATTCAATACGCTAACACGTCAAATAAAAAGGAAAAATTAAGTTATTGATTCTTTTGATGTGGTGGAAGGGAGAAGAGTAGAATTTAATTGCTGCTTTTCTGTACTTAAGCAGGCCAAAGAATGAAGTTTTTAATCTTTTTCACATGAACATATAGGAAAATGTTCTAACTTCTCACTGAATATAGTGAGCAACTGTGTTTCATGTCAAAATGGAAATAGGTACAAAATTAAAAGAAAAACAACCCAACAAACAAGCTGTTTAAGGGTTTGGTTTTGAAGTGCATTTTATATTTCCAGTAGCTGCCAATTTCCATTTTCTTTGCATTGGGTTTGCCAATTGACATGTTCAAGTAGCCAGAGGCCACTATTCAACCTTTGTCTAGAAGCTAAAACCAGAAAGAAAACAGTCAATATTTTATCAGTTGACACAAGACACCTTCTTACAGCTTTCTGCTATACTGTCTTTTTCTCTCAAGTGCAATGTTGTGCACTAACCAAAACAGAACACTGTGATATTTTTAGGTGCAATCCCCTACCTCCTTTTTTTTTAATGCCTCATGCCTAGTACAAGTGGGTAAGCAGAGTGCAATCACTGTAGAGTGATGACTGTAAAGCACATTTACTTAAGATGAATCAGTCCATAAGCTTTAATGAACAATGCTTTTCTGTATCCCAATGAGAAAAGATTAACCTCCATAAAATAACACTTAGCTTTGGAGCAGATATTTTAAATTAATTGTATTCATTTTGTATAGTTATTTTCAGTTCCTAATTTTTAATAAAATAGATAGGTCTAAGGAACAAACAAAAATAAATTCTGGTTTGCATATTTAGAGAAAGAGAAACATCTGTTTTCCAGCGTTCTCCTCAACCAGTGTTGTTTCTTAAAGTATTTTCTTTATAGAATATGGATAATGCTGGGCCTTAAGTGAATGTCCATAATACAGACAACCCAAACTATATCAGGATATATTTTGCCTGACAAAAAACCAAACTTGATCTCTGCTGCAAAATTCTTCCAGAATCTCTCCAGTGGTTAGACCACACTTCAATGTATAAATCAGGTAATATTTTGGGCATGGCACTAGAATGTATTTATAAATATCAGATTTGCAAAATATAGAGAGGAAATCAAGAGCAAGTTCTTATGAAAGAGAATGGATTTGTCTTTCAGCTAATGCTGCATTAGGTTACTTATCTGCATACATCTGTGAAACACCTACATTTTAGGATTACATACAACTTGTTAGAAAAGATCAAGACACCACTATCACAGACAAGTCAGTCAACACTTGATCTTATGCATCATATGCTTTCTGTTTACCATCTGTTGCTGACACACAGAATCACCGGAGTTGGAAGGGAACTCTAGAGATCATCCAGTACAATGCCCTCACCAAAGCAGGTTTTCGTAGAGCACATTACACAGGATCACACTGGGAGGGTTCTGAGTATCTCCAGAGGAGGAGACTCCACAACTTCCCCAGGCAGGCTGTTCCAGTCACCCTCACAGTAAAGAAGTTGTTCCTCATATTTAGATGGAACCTCCCGTGTTCCAGGTCATGCCTGTTGCCCCTTGTCCTGTCACTGGGCACCACTGAAGAGTGCTCTTATTACCATCATCATATTGTTTCTACCTTCTTTCATGGGAATCTAGTTCAGCAAGATAATTAAACACAGTTTTCAGTTTTCAAAGAAGGCGTGTACACACTCAAGTGAGAATTGTTTGGTACCTCAGTGACTTGAATGACTCTTATCCTTTATTAACCTAATTCCATGTATCTACGCTGATTGTTCTTGAAATTATATAGTCCAGGCTATTCCAATCAAATCCATATCCTTTTTTGATAATTCTGTTATATTCTATATATATTCTATTATATATATATCAATAGAATATATTCTATAACTATTCTATTGATAATTCTATTCTGCGTGATACTTACAACTAAATTAATGCCAGTCTATTCTGATATGAGACCCATTTGGGCTGCCAAAAAAGGCAATTTTCAGCATGCTGCATGTGGCACAGCCATGCAGGGATTGATAAATATATTAAAGCATTATTGATTGTAACATAACTCTTTAAACTGCATAACTAAATTCCTCTGTAAAATATTTTGCTTCCATTTGCAGTGTGGAAGAGCAACACAGTTTCAATTTCAGCATAATTAGAGATTACAGACAATAAACAAGTAACATTTCACTGAATTTAACAGAATATGGCCAGAACTCCCAATGGGCCTCTCTGGAGTACAAAACCCAGTATCTAATCAGGTTACCAGGGACTGGCTGCTGTTCAGAGATTCTGAGCATTTGCAGCACCCTTTTTTTTCAGTCTTCCCACCACTTCTACCTTGCTACAGCCTTCCTCTTCCACAGGAGACATGAAAAGATGCAATTCTAAGCTTTAATTATCATAGAGATTTATGAGTATGCTGCATCTGTTAAGTGAAACCTTTAACAGCATAGTTTAAAAACTTTTTGATTTTGTTACCCCTTTTAATACCCCGTTCTCCATCTGTTTACACTCAACAAAAGGTACCAGTTAACACAAAACACTTCTACTCCCCAAATCCTCTAATTTTAAAATGCAATTACTGAATTTTTCCCTGGGAATAGTACTAAATATATATAAAAAAACACCCTTAATGTATTTAACTATATGCTGGGCTTTAGTCAATCTCTCCTACAGCAGAACTGCATCAATTGTTTTATAGAGGCCTCTATATGAAGACTGGAATTCTACAGAGCAGTTCACCTTCCAGACACTCCTAAGCTCCTCCAGCACTTTAGCCATGTGGCAAGGAGCCTTCCTTTTAAGCAAAGCCCTGTTCACCAGGATACCTCTCCCACAAGCAATTTTGCCTCTGACTCCTAAACTAGCCCATGCAGGCCAGCAAGGCTATACCCCTTCAGCCTTTGGTTACCCTCCAGCAATACTTCCAGGTATTAGGAATGAACAGCCATGATTCGGTGAGTAGTTCTTGGTTTGGGGCTGTAATACCCAAGTAAGAAAAAGCCACACAATCATATGACAAGGCATACTAATCCAGGTTAAACTCCTTCCACTAGGTCAGAATTGCTCAATAGCTTCTTCCCCCCACTTCCCCTTTCCCCCCCACCCCTTTCCCTTTGGACAAATAACCTTCTTTCTGCTAAAGGTTAGAACAATGCTATGAAAATCAAACACTTCCAACAATGCAAGTAATGTAACAACTTCAACCCGAATGTAGGACTGATAAATCACTATATAATACACAAAATAATACACTAAAAGACAGAATGCACCCCATAAATTAAACAACCTGCAGTAGTGCATGGGTAAATATGCAGACAAGTAGTATCAAAGCTTTTAATACATAGACTGAGTGCATACTTAGCATAGATCCAACAGTTATCACTTTAAATGGCATATGAGAGAAAATAACTATTAGAAAGTGCATGATATAACACGTAATGAATTAAACAGAAGAGAACCCCAGTTTTGATTCAAGCTGTCTGTCAACTGACTGTGTGCTCTCCCCACTGATCAGCACCTGACAAATACAATGCTTGCTGCTCATTAACAAAGAAACCTGAACTAAAACCTCCACTTTCAGTTGAGCTTTGTGGCTCAGGAACCACATCTGTCTTGTCCCCTGGAAAGGATGGATTTGTAAGATTGAAGAGAAGCCTAAAGCAATCAGTGGGTGAATTGCTTTTAAGTGTCAAGACTGAGTAAGGATGCCTGAAATATTAAGCGAGGCTGGATGCCTTTCCCTCCAGTAACCAGTTCTGTTTTTTCCCCACTTGGTATAAAAACAAAAAGTCTGCATAAGCTCCCCTCAAAGTAATGAGGGTACACGGTATACAGCCAAGCCATGTCCATGCCCCATCAGGATCAGACTGACCAGTGCAACAGTGATGAAGACAAGATAAGCAAGTTGCTCACTACTAACAATCTAAAAACACTGTTTGACAACATGAAAAAAAAAACATTAAAATTCATTTTCACATCTGAATTGTTAAGTCAATGGCCATACCTAATGCAATTGTTTAATCATTTTTAAATAAATGGGTGCTAGCTCTTGATTAAAAACATGACGCAAGAATAATCAACTGCTTTTGATATGATTTCTAGCCCTAGCTTTGAAAGAAATGGTGAAAAACATGCAAAATTCATGTATGCTTGTCTTAAATCAAAACAGCTATACAATACTGACAGGGGTGTGGGCATGTGGCAAATAAACAAGACTAGTTCTCCCCATTTAATTAAGAAGAAAAAAAAGTTAACCTCCAAATACATTACCAGGCAGGATAAATCCTAGTAGGATAGAACATACTGTCCCCGAAATCACACAAACCACACCACTTTCTTTTTGCATACTGTGTATTGCTACAGTATTTAACCACAATAACCAGGAATGTTTTCTGTAGAAGTTATTAAATGCAAGGAACTCCTAATGCCTAAGGAAATGCTTGCTCCAGCTAAAACCAGGTTTTGTAGCAGAGGAAAATAACATTTTATATGCAAAACAGATTATAAACCAGAAAAAAAAAAATCTAGGTTTAACAGGAACTGGACTGGTCTGACCACCAGGATAGAGAAACAAAGCAGCCTAACACCTTCACATTACTCACTCTTACACTTCCACTCCACACACAAGCACCTATAAGAAACACTTGGAAGAAACTTGATGCATTTCCAGTATAACTCTGCAGAAACCTACCTGGCTTAGCTACAGGGAGAAAAAGGACAAGGTTTTATCTGAGCTCCTTAGTCTTGATGTGACTATTCTTGCCAAAAGATAGACAAGCTCTTTTAAATTAGGTCTTCTACCCCCATGCCGTGCCCTAATGGGCTACACACGTGTATCCCTCCTGTGCCATGCTGGGACATCTACCGGACAAGAGTCTCCTATCACACACAAACTGAAATCCATCACACAGATACTGTGTTGTTTTTCTAACCCCTCACTCTCCAGGTCTATGGCTTCCTCCACCTTCAGAAAGCAAGTGCCTCAGAGCAGAAGCTTTTTCCCCTCCTCTTAATATAACAATGCCAGTGCCAGTATTTCCATCCCACGCGACGTTCCCATTTATGGAAGGCAGTCTGCAATACAGTGGTTCTATCTATATCAGCCAGCACTGAGGTGTGAAGAGACATGTAAAGCTGTATAGCTGGTGTCAAGGGCTGTGAATGTTCACTACATATACTTTTTTTGCTTCAATTTTTGAAATTTTTTTTACTCCAGTTTAGCTCCAGCTTGATCCCATACACTAAATGCCCATTAGCAGCTGAGGCACATCTTCTGCTTCAGCTTCACGTGAAAATGATTCAGCTTCTGACCTCTAAGACTGCTGTGTGATGCAAACCTGGCCACAGTAAGTGGAAAGGATGAAGACTTGCTACAAAAATGCACTCCAGACCTGAACAAAAACATAATGTATGTGCACTCTAAAACCACGAGAGCTAAACCATGATTTAAAACCTTGTTTGCTATTCTACAATGTACTATTATAATCCTTAGTCCCTCAAGAAGCAAAGCTCCAATGCGACCTGAAAAATGAAGAAGCTAAAATTTTAGAAATACAGAATTAAGTCTTGAGAATTTTGGTGCATCCTTTAAGCAGGGTAAATAAAAGAAACTCTACCTGCTTAAAACTATCTCCTTGGCTCAGAAAGTTGGCACACCATTAAGATAACATGGTTCCAGGGTCTCCATGCTGATGTTAAACAGATCAAGACTGCCTGTCTCTATACTTAAACTCATACCTTTCATGTAGCTCTTACACAATACATATATGTTTACAATCATATATGAAGTCAGACTTCTAGATAACTCAAAAGCAATAGGTGAACCACATGAAGTAAAAGGGATTCAATTTTACCAGCAGTGAAACCAAAACAAAGATGAACATTATCATACTGAACAAAAACCATTAATGCATATGTAAATCAGAAAGTGATAACATAAAGATGGTGCTAAATACAGGGAAAAAAAAATAAAATCTATCCAACAATGTTTTCAAAAAGAGTGGAATGAGATGACAAGGCTTAAGGATTTCAGAATTACATAAAAACTCATAGCACAAGATTTTCCTTCCACATACTTACTACATTTCAAATTCAAGCTTCAGTGAATCAGCTAACAATCTCTAGCAATCAAATGTCTATTAGGTGCTGAAAGAATGAAAAATGCCAAGTACACGATAAATAAATACCATGTGTTTACAGCTCAAATACATCCATTATCCTAATTTTTATCATCAGCCAGCAGTCCAGTTCAGGCACTGTACTGTTAAGACATTATAGCTGCTTTTCCTACACTTGAGCTGGACCTCTCACGGCTGCCAGCATTTAAAGGAAAGAAAACAAGCAGGAGTTGCCCATGAGCAGAAATACTGGTGCCAGTGTTTGTTATGAGTTTGTGTTACACAAGTGACTGATCTTAGTGTTTAAGACCACACAAAGCTCTGACTGAAGTTATTTCTGTACTAAGGTAACATAAAAGTTCACTCCCTTCTTCTGGTCGTTACCCAAGAACTCATGCTACAGCCACCTCCTTTTACTGAATTACTTGTTGACTTTTTCATAATGTTTTTAAGATTGTACATGAAACAAGATTAAAGTTGTGAATGTGCTGTGAAGAGAGACAAATCACACAACGTGGTCATGCAGTTTATGTTCAGGAGGTACCAAGAATAGGAAGAAAAAAAGNCCCCCCCCCCAACATTCAGTTGTACACATGATGAGCAGCATTAAGGAAACAAACATAACTGTGGCATTGGACTACCTGGGACTACCTTTGTTATACTCACATAGTAAGGTTCAGCTTCCCTTTCGGTTATCTCATCCTGATACAGAGTGAAACAGGTTGGTATTCGTCCAAACCACACATCTCGAAGCACATCTTTGTCATCTGTCATTCTTCCAATGGACAGTGAAGCACATGTAGATGGGTTTGGTTCTTCACCTAGACCTGCAACCCCGTTCCCCCCAAAGAAAAGTTAGCACAACTGCAAATAAAATACAACTGCAAATAAAATACACCTTTCCAGAGGTTCTCCCATAGCTACACTCCTTCAAGCACAACCAACGCTCTCACCGAGGCGTTCAACCTAGCAGTTTGTACATAGAATGCGATGAGTTACGACACTTTCCCCACTACAAACGCACGGTGGATGACAAATGAGTATGTTCTAAGCCCGCATCAACTTTAGAGGCAAAGGGACCTTTCCTATTACAGCTCTGCAGCCCCCCCGCCGAGGCCCCGGCTTTACCGCGATCGAGCGGCCCCGGACCCACGGCCAGCCGGTGGAGCCGGCGTCCGCAGACGAGCGGGAGGACAGGCAGC
>VWZY01008751.1:122628-137317 GCA_013399075.1 Chloroceryle aenea | reverse complement strand
ACCGCGGTCCTGCCAGCGCGCGGTGACCAGGCGAGGCCAATGCTGAAACCCCTGCTTAGGACTTTAAATACTGGTTCGAGGATTTTGAGCGCAATCTCACCACTAAAGCCCTCTGTTCTCTCTTACCCGGTCATTCTCGTGCTATTTTTATGTAGACTTTAAATACCATGATTATATCCCGTGGTCACAGGACGCTGAGGAGTACCTGCTGCCACCAGGGACATACTTTCCATGCTAAAGCATCACCCTGGATCAGTTTAACTTTCATTGTTAAATGGGTGCAAACTCACAGTGCAGAGTCACAGTAAATTCCATCTCTGCCTTTTAAAGAACATCTGCAATTCACCACTGTGAATCCCCATCTCGAGGTCCTTCAGCTGTAGGAGTGAAGGGGAAGGACAACACGTCAGGTTGGAGAGAAAGAACATTGTAATTCCAAGGACTATCTGCATCACAGCTTCCTCGCTAGTAGTAGTTGTGCACTAGCAAGTTGCCAAAGCTGGCTTCTTCTATGGCGAGACGTACAACTGTAGCAAATGTATTACAACTGGCACTCTGGCAGCTTTTTAAAACATTTGAAAGGAAACTGCTAAAATGGGGTTTCACCTGATGCAATTTCAGCAGTGCGGTGTTCTTGTTGTACAGGCTTGTGGCCACCAGATGTCATGCAGTGGCCACTGCTGCTGAAGACGTCTTAAAGATTCAAAAGCTAACCGCAGTTACTACTGACTTTTTTGCGGGTTTCAGTCGAAGACAGGCATTTTAATGAATCAGCATTCTGTTGATTGCTAATGACAGCTACCAAACAGACTGAGCATTTACCTTTGCGTTATTCTCTCATGTAGAGTAAAAGGAACAGGCACCTGCCTCAGGCATATGGATTCCAAAATTAGATACCACAGAGTACCAAAGTCTTTTTCTGGTTCTAGATACAAGACGCAAACTAGAGACTAAAACACAATAAGTTATAAAGTAAGAGAACTTGCTACTTAGAGTATCTTCCTATTTAATCATCCTAGCAAACTGCTGCTGTAGCTACCAGACCCAGCTGCAGCAGGATCCACTGTCAGATCTCCGTGAGATTATAAAGACAATCGTTCAGTGCAAATGAGGCCCTGCTAAAGTAAACCTGAACTGAATGCCAACTTTGCTACTAGTATGACTATAAATAATGATTCTGAATTCAACAATTAAAACCACTTGCTAGGATGGAATGCCAAAACAAATAGAAGAAAAAGGAAACTATCTCATTTGGCATATTATTTTCGACATTGTTATCTAAAGCTTCAAGTTGCATCATCACTCGGCAAAATGGACCAGTCTAAATTGGAAGAGGAAGAGCTCAACAAACATATTTCTAATTCCAAAGATCCTCAAGCGGTATTCCCTCATTTTAAACGTCATCATCAGACAACACACGGTGAGTCATTGCCTAATGGCAGCTGAATCAAAGTACCTGTCAGTGAGTACCTGTGGAATGTGAAGATGCTTGTAAAGAACAAGATTATAATTAAAAATACATTAATTCTAACAGAAATAAGAGAAATGGAACAGATAGTTTACATATTTGTGGGCAGTTATGTTTTTGTGTAATGGTAGTGGAGATGCAGATTTGTAAACAGAATCACTATGTAATTTAGGTTGGAAGTGGCCTTTGGAGTCCTTTCCTGACCTCTTAGGCCAACACCCCTTCTCGAAGCAGGAGTAGCTACAAAGTTAGATCATGTTGATGAAGGCAACACTTGGTTGCTGAAAAGTTACCTGGAATCAAATCTGAAATAGTATTTTCTAGTGTATTTTGCTGTAAATGGGATGACTGCTATTCATTGCCCCAGTCACATGGAATTAATGTAATGCTGCTTTCATAGAACTGGTATATTATGGAACCCTCATACAGGCAAAGTAAGGATTATTTACATATATAAAAAAGAACCCTGTCAGGGGGACAAAAAATTCCTTTTATTCAGAACAGGCTCCACTGTGTAAAATCCTGACCCTATTAAATCAACGGCAAAACACACAAAGATACGTGAAACAACTTTTTCCAGCAGTGCTTTATGAGGGACTGATCAGCAATCACTATTGAAGTTTTCCCTTCATTTCCCTAACAGTTTTCAAAAGAAAGCAAAGCATATTTCATTATCTTAGCTATTGTATTTTGAGTGATTTAACAGCAGATTGGGAGAATCATTACACCTTTTAACATGCAACAGTGAAGTAAGAGTCAAATGAAACTCATAATGCTGCTATGTAGCTAAATAGTTCATTGTTGCCTACTCCCAGTGAAGAATTCATTTACTTACATGAGAAGCTGATTCATTCATCTGAGATGTTTCTGGAAATATTACAAGTACCATGTCTGATAGCACTTAATGGTTTCTGGATACAGTTTTAATTTATATGTTTGTTGAAGAAAAAAAGTCACTCTTACCTGGGTATAGTTCTCCTTTCATGCCCTCTCCACCTACACTAATATTTGCCTTCTATAACAGCCAATAGGCTTGGAAATATTCTAAATGGTTTATAAACTTTCTTGTCTAAATAAGCGAAGTGTGCTGACAGCTGTCTGAGTATTCCCTCAAGTAGTTAACTCTGTTTTGCTTTGCTGATTTCCTATTTCAATTCTAGCTTAAAATTCCTAAGTCATATTTCAGGCTATTAAAATAATCTATTGCTAAAACAAGTGACTGGACATAGGAACTCCGAGTTCTAAGTCTGCTGCTTATTATTTACCTTGAACAAAATTTATTGTTGTCAAAGTCCCATTAGATGTTTTGGTCTTAGTGAGGAGGGAGGAAAATACCATTAAAAAAAAAAATCTACAATATGTATGTATAGAGTTTTCTTAGGGACAGAAATCAGATGATAAGCTTTCTTTTTTAATATATTAATAGTGCCAACAGCATTTGTTCACTTAACTAGCTTTTCACCCCTCTGCATGTTAAAAAGACTTACTCTATCAAATATTGTCACATCAAAGAGGACCACCTGCTATTCAAAAGGCAGTAGGATGATGACTCTGTTGGGAATACTGAAAGAAGGGCTAATGGCTTTGCCAATATTATCTTGGTATGTCCTGGGATTGGCTTCATCTATGCTTGATATATAAACTGAGCTGTTTATGATCAGGGATCACCACTAGCTTAGTGAAGAATCACAGCATGGACAGGAAGTAAAACAAAAATATAAGGAGGATAATAGAATAATGCTGTGCTGGTTGGCTGTGGGAACAGGCTTTAGGTTATTTCTTTTTAGGCAAGAAGATGTTTCAACCTTAATCTGAATGGAAACCTCCTGTTAATGTCAGCTTCTAGACAAGGGCAGCCCAGTTCTCAGTACAAGACACTAAGCAGTCGCATGTCGCCCGGTACTCCGAACTCCCAGGGCTGAACCCAGCATTAACTGCTGTTCATTGACAACTACCCTTTTATACCCTGCTAGGAAGACTTCTTCTTGAACAGCTTTGTATTAAAATACTTTCAATAAGCATTTAATTCCTTTTCTATGTTACGTGGCATAAGTTCAAGCATCTGAGTTAGGCACAGACATCCATAGATACTTTAGTGAATTTTAAATCAATAGTGGATGCAAGTTCTGCATTTTCTCTTTATTATATTTGTACATTTCTCATATGAGCTAGTTGTTAAATCCCTCTGATTTCTCAAGAAAAAAAGTAGGCATATGCTGCATATAAAAGAGGAGGATGGATGCTTTGATGGGGAAAGAAGTAAAAGTCCTATCTGATTCCATAAGAAGTATAATTACCAGTGGCCTCACCAGTGGCGAGCAGTGGGGAAACAATCACTTCTCATGACCTACTGGCCACACTGTGTCTCACACAGCCCAGTATATGCTTGGCCTTCACTGCTGCATAGGAGTTTGCATTTGCTGCTGTTGAACTCCATGGTTTTTCCACAGGATCATACTTCTCATTCAGTGGGATCTCTGTCAATTGCAGCTCAGCCCTCCAGCAAGTCAACCACTCCCCTCCACAGCTCATTTCATCCCCAAACCCAACAAGTGTGTCTTCCAGCTCATTGTCCAGGTCAATGATAAAAAATGACACTGGCTCTAGTATATTGATGCTGGAGGAATGCCACTAGTAACCACCTTCCAGTTTGACCTTTGTGGTCGCTTGACCCTGGCTGGACACCAGGAGCCCACCAAAGGCACTCTATCACTTCCCTCTTCAGCTGGACAAGGGGGAGAAAATACAACGAAAGGCTCATGAGTCAAGATAAGGACAAGGAGAGATCACTCACCAGTTACCATCATGGGCAAAACAGACTCAACTTGGTAAATTAGTTCAATTTATTGCCAGTTAAAATCAGTGTAGGATAATGACAAATAAAACCTAAACCTTAAAAGGCCTTCTCCCCACCCCACAGTGGGAAGTTCTCCAGGAATTTCCCCAGCCTGAGTTCTTCCCATGGGTTACTATTATTAATGAATAGCTCCAGTATGGGTCCCTTCCACAGAGTCACAAGTCCTGCCAGCAATTTAATCCTTTCTTTCCGTGGGTTCTGTCAGGAGCCTGCTCCAGTATGGGCTTTCCACAGAGTTACATCTTCCCTTGGTCATCCACCTGCTTCAACATGTGGTCCTTCCCAGGCTGCAGGTGGGTATCTGCTCCACCATTAACCTCCATGGGCTGCAGGGGGACAGCCTGCCTCACCATGGTCTTCACCACAGACTGCAGGGGAATCTCTGCTCCATCTTCTGGAGCGTCTCCTCCACCTCCTTCTTCACTGACACTGGTGTCTGCAGAGTTGTTAATCTCACATCATCTGACTCCTTTCTCTGTCTGCAGTTGCTTTTGCACAGTTTTATTTTTATCTCATCTGAAATATGTTATCAAAGAGGAGCTACCACCATTGCTGATGGGCTTGGCCTCGACCAGTTGGCAAGGGCTCTACTGGACATAGGGGAAGCTTTTAGCAGCTTCTCACAGAAGCCACCCCTGTAGCCTCTCCACTACCAAAACCTTGCCATGGAAACCCAATACAACCTTGAACCATTAACTACTACTCTCTGAGCCCAGCAGTCCAGCCAGTTTTTCACTTACCTTGCAGTCTACTCATCCAGTCCACATCTCTTCTGTTTAGGTACCAGTATACTATGAAACACTGTGTTGAAAGTCTTGCTTTAGATAAGCTACATCTCTAACTCCTTTCATCTGCAGAGCCAGCCATTTCATCATAGAAGGCAATCAGGTTGTTCAAGGATGATTTAACCTTGATAAATCTCTGTTGGCTGATTCCAGTCATCCTTCTGTCCTTCATGTGTCTGAAACAGAGAGGATGTTGCTTAATTTTCCCAGGAGCTGACCAGGCTGTAGGTCTTCCTTTCATTGAAATATCAATGTAATATTTGCCTTTTACTAGCAAATGGGGAGTTCCCCCAATTGCCACTGACTTTCAAATATGATGAAGAGGAACCTCACAAAGACATCAGCCACCTCAGCTTCTATGGATGCATTTCATCTTATCCTATGTCCAGAATTGCCCAAGTTCTCCCTAATTTGATCCTCCTGTACGGTGGGTAGTACCTCATTCCCCCCAGTTTGCTACTGTGCACAGAGACCTGGCCTTAACAGTTAAAAAAGAAAAAAAGAAAAAACCAAAAAGTCCAAAGAAGGCATGAAGTACTCAGCCCTTTCTACACAATTTGTCATTAGGTCCTTTCTAGCTTTCCTGCATGGTTCAGCAGTGAGCTTACATTTTCCTTCACCTTTTTTTCAAGGCTGCTTACCTGTAAAAGCCATTGTTGTTGCCCTCTACATTCCTTGGTGATTTCAACCCCAGCCACGTGTGGCTTTTCTAATTCAACTCTTGCATACCTGGGTGATTCTGCTAGATTTCCTGGTAGCCTGTCCCTGCTTCCACTTTCTGCTTGCTTCCTTCATGTGTCTGAGCTCAGCTAGAAATTCCCTCTTCAGTCAACCTGACCTCCTGCCCTATCTGCCCTTCCTCCTGAGGAATCACCATGGGCCATTCTTGTGAATCAAAGAGATTTTAATTTAAGATCTTCTCTAATGGGACCTTTTTCTTTCTCGGCAGGGATTCCTGCTTACCTGTTTCATGACCACGCTTAAGTTCATTCTCCTAAAGTCCAGGTCTTTACTCTGCTACATACCTTTCTCACTTCCCTTAGCATCTTAAAATCACTCTGTTTCTCCACTTATCTTTAGGCTTTGATCTCCATACTGTGATGAACCTTTTTAAAAGCTTTTCTCAGTACATTAGCAAGGCTGTTGGGAAAGATGGTCTTGCCTCTCTTTTTCATGCTGGTGCCCCAGCAGTTCTTGCTCCCAGAAGACTTATCCATGGACATAGAAGCCAAAGGTCCTGCCTGTGACACTGGCTTTGATCTGCAAAATACATCCCCTTCTACTAAACCCATTTCCTTGACCGGTAGGATCAGAAAGGAACTCCACCTTGGCCTCTTTACCACAGCTTAGAGCACAGCAGTCATCTCTGATTTGCTCAAGGTCTCTTTTGGCAGCAACACTTGTGGCCAGATGGCTAAGCAGAAATAGATAGTAATAGTGCAAAGACAGTACCAGTAAGAGTTCAAAGACTTCAACAATCCTTCCATGGTGTCCCCCAGCAGGGCCCAGGACAAGCAGTCACCTTCCCAACAGCAGGTCTGGCCTGCAGGTGGGTGCTCTGGCCCCTAGGGAAGGGAGTATCAGCCACTGTTACCAATTACTTCATCCTTAGGGTGCTGGTTCCACTCAGATTGTGATTTTTTTTTGGATACTGCTGGAATTCTGCATGAACTTCTCTGAAGTTCCTAAATTTTACTGACTTGATATGTACCATTGCTCATCAGTAAATGCTTTAAGTAAGAACATTCTTATTACAGGTGTTTAAGGAAGTCTGTTGCTTGTTTCATGTCAGAGGGTGATAAGGAGGCTGAGGGAGGAGACCTTATCACTCTCTAGAACTACTTGAAAGGACATTCTAGAGAGGTAGGTGCTGGTCACTTCTCTCATGTAACTAGTGACAGAACAAGAGGGAATGGCCTCAAGCTGCACCAGGGGAGGTTTAAACTGGACATTAGAAATTTCTTTTCACTGGAACAGGCTGCCCAGAGAGGTGGTTGTGTCATCATGACTGGTTGTGTTTAAAAGCTCTATAGATGTGGTGCTTGGAGATAATGGCTTAGTGGTGGACTTGGCAGAGTAGGGTTAGTGGTTGGACTTGATGATCTTAAAGGCCTTTGCCAACCTAGATGATTCTATCATTCTATATTGACTATTCTTACTATTTCTGTTGGTCTGTGACAGCTTTTTTTCTCTCAATCCACAAGTACATAGTTTCCTTGATAACCTATTGGGAAGGGCATGCTTATAAAGGCTGAGTGAACTTCAGCTTACTCATTCTCCTTCATCTACTTTTTGTAGACCAGCTAGTAGATAACTCCCTAATTATTGTTTATTGACAGTAGAAATTCACTGACCTGAATTCTCACAGCCACTCTCTGGGCTTATTTTAAATATTACATCCTTATTCTCTGTGATTGCAGCTGATTATCATGGGAAAAGCAAATGCTGATGAACAGCTCTGCTACTTTGTGCTTCTACTCCCTGGAACTCACGATAACTGGTTTGCTTCATCAGGCTGTTTCAACACCTCCTCTTTTGGGTGACTTTTCATGGGACAGTGCAAGGTTTAGATTCGTCTAAGAAGAGGAAAGGGCTTTGTAATATACAGGAGACAGGGGGAAGAAGTAACTGGTAAACCTAACTATGAAGAGACAGCTTCAATTTCCTAGTAATGCTCCCATATTTTCTGCAGATATGTAGGAACAGTTATGCTTTTAATTACATTTGGTCAGCTTAATATTTAATTGCAGATCCTTTAGCACCTAACTAGGTTACTGAAGACTAGATAGCTCTTGGATTTGTCACAGGACACTCATATCCCATAGCCATTTAATCAGTTCTGCTTACGCTTCAGTCTTTAGCATTTTGGTTCTAGATTGTAAATTGCTGAAGATAAGAGACCTGCCCTCCTGCATGATGTACATTGCCCTGCTCATCACTTAGTCAGTATAAATAGTAGTAAATTACCAATAATTATGTGTTTAATTTCCAGGGAGACTGATTAAGTAAAATACTTGGAATCTCTATAGAATAATTGATTTTAATTTTAATTAATTTTAAATAATTAATATAGAATAATTAGTTTTAAATTTTGTGCTAGTTTCTGCCTTTCTTCTCAACCAGTAAACCCACCTTAGGCCGTGCTGGCTGACAGATGTCTATGACAGTATGATGACAATACAGGAATGGCATTGCTGATTTAGTCAAAGTTAAATGTCCCTAAGGTGACAGGTTTCCAAATTAATTTCAACCTAGAGAATAATTAAAATTTAGATCAGGATGCAAAATAAAGCCATGAGTTATAGCTTAGCTTTTGGGCAGCCATAAAAGTGCAGCAGTACTATGCACACTAACTAGTGAAAAGCTGCAAAGCAAGAGGAACGAAGCCATAAAATATTAACCTGGGAATGTACACATTTCAGCAAAGCTGCACCTAGTCAGAAAAACATCAGCACGTATTTATATTAAGCAGTCAATTAACAATTTGCCATTATCATATTCCTAAGGCCTCATTATTATGTTAAATTTGGTATTTTTTAATGGAATTGATTTATGGTCTTATAAGTTGGGATTACAGAAGAACAGAGTGTTAGAATAAACTTTTTGTTTGGTTGGGGTTTTTTGTTGTTTGTTTACTTCTGTGGTTGGTTTGTTGGTTTTGGTTGGTTTGTTGTTTGGTTTTGGTTGGTAGCTGGGAGTTTGTTTTGGTTTGTTTGGTTGGTTTTTAACCGAACTCCTGAGGAGCCTGGAGCCCCCAATGCAAACAGCAGCACAATGCAGCAGAGCAGTGGCATCCTGGCCTCATGAGAAGCAGCACTTCCTACCCCCCACTCAATTTCTAACAGCTCACAGAACCACCAGGATGAGAAAGAAAAATAAAATTTGCCAAAATGTGCAGTGCTCTTTCCTCTGAGTAGCATCCACAGCATTTGTTGCAGTCTAGTTACAGAGTCTGCTTTCTCATTTTATCTTCCCCTGCTACAGTTTTGGGAAGGAAAAAACTATATTGAAAAACCTGAGATAGCAAATAAATACTATAGTGAACCACTGTTAACATTAAGGGAGCTGGTATGAAAACCATAGCATACAGACAGTGTTCTACAGATTTTAGTGTTCAGCTTGAGACCAGGCACAGAATCTTTGTGTAAACTCTTTATGCAAACTGGCAAGGCCAAAGATTGAAAGCTTTGAAGAAACTATGAGATGGAAAAAATGTACAGAGGCGGCATTCCTCTTTTACAAGGGGGCACAAGAACACAACACTTGGATACTCAGAGCAAGACTGAAGTGGGTTGTAGGTGTTGCCTTGGCTTTGTACTGATGCTGCACTTCAATGAAAGGTAGTTACCATGCTGAGATAAGTAACATCAGATTGTCATTAACAGAAAGAAAAAAAAAGACTTAGCAGGTAACAGAGACAGAAACCCCCAAAAGAAATGTTTTCCATGGGATGTTTTTTTTTGTTGTTGTTTTCTATGCGATGTCTTTCTTGTTTTCTGTGAACTGACTGGAGAAAGAATGAAAACTACTACCATGGTTGTAATAGCAAGAGTAAAAGTGATGTCCTACACTGGGAACTCCTGAACATTTCATAACCAAAATCTGTTTGGCTATCTGCCTGGACTTCTGGGCTGCACCTAGTTGGCATTAAAATCAAGCAGAGCACTCTCACTGTTAGCATCATGATGGGAGTATTATGTGGAAGTAGTAACTAATGCACTAGTAGTTCACTTCTACATTTAACAAACCCCAAAACAACAAAAAAAGGATGGCTGTGGATAGCACTGTAAAACCCCATGTAATAGTTAAAGATCACATGTTACACCTTGGCCACGCTGTGGGACACTTAATAGGTAAGCACTGAAGTTATATAACCCTGTGAACTACATACAAGACTTACTTTGTTTCCTTCTCTGGAGCTGTAGATTCTAATGCAAAATACTTTTTAAAGGCCCAAAGATAGGTTGCATGATTCTTCTAGTAGCTGACAGGAGGTGTATGGGCAGCAGGGGGGTCTCTATGTCACCTTTCATCTATGTGACTCAAATAGATGCGACTGAAAAGCTGAAATAAATTGTTTGCATTTTACAGCAACAATTAGAGTAAGAAACCATGTTACTATTGAATTGAATATACTGATTTCCCATTACAAATTCTATACACTCCTAGCTGCTGTGGACTCAGTTTAAGGAATAAAATTCCTACAGAGAGTATGAATGGGTTCAGCAGAAGTATCCATGCATAACTCGATTATAAATTAAGCCAAAGCTATCAGAATAATGAAAGGGAAATCTTGACCCTGACAAGGGCCACATTCTTTTTTGTCTTGATCTGATCAATAACTAAAATAGCACCTAAGAGGTGGACATTGGATGCTTTCAACAGAGGTAACAGCTCACAGGTGGAGTTAAAGGCCAAAGATCCCAAACTGGATCACAGTGGCAATGAGACACCTTGAAATGAGACCAAAAGCATCCAACACACAACGCTGAAGTACTGCCTGAAGTAATCATGCAGTGTGTACAAATAAGAAGAAATCCAGAGCATGATATTATGTGTACTCATCCTCCCTCCAAAATGTCCCTCAGAGCCTGAGGTGCCTCCATCTCCTTCAGCTCCAGCACCTGCATGTTCACCCGTGTGTCCTCAGGCAATCCAGCCCTGCTGCCGCCAGACCGCCCAGCGTAAGTCATGGCAACTGGCACGCCAATAACATTGACTAAGTGACGCTTGCCCTTTGAGTCTGACTGATGTTTTGCCCCACCTACCATGTACGTAAGGCAATCCTACAACTGCTTGGCTTCCAAATTGACTTCTTGGTTGAAGCTGAAATCCCTGGCTCTTGCCTCTCGATTCTTTAGCCCTGGTCTCATTTGATCTCTGCTTGGTGGTTTTCTAAAGTTCTGCACTGTGATGTGGACTTGTTGACCTTTATGGAGTTTCCCCTGCTATTTGTTTTAAGGGTCTCTTGGCTTCTCTGGCTTCCTACCTATTGTTGTGGTTGTAAATATGGCTGGCATGTTCCTGAGATAATTTAGTTCCTAACTTGGCTTTCTTTGGTCATAATATTTAGTTTCATTTTCCATTTTTTGATTCCATAACCAAGAATGATCAGCCACATCCCACCTTGGCTGATAATTTACTGAGGACATGTATTTATGCCTTTTTTTTCCCAATACATGGGGTCTCATTTCAGGTGTAGGCAAGGAACCTCTAGTCCTGTTGGGCCAGGAAGAAAACATTAGTGGTATGACTGTGAGGTAGAACACCCCATTGTAGGTAGGATTTTCCTAAATTAAGGCTACCATTTCTATCACTATTTCTACATCACACCTTGAACTCTTGGAAAAAAATGGAAGCCAGTACAGCATTGTTTACAGAGACTGCTATTATTATGTGTGTTAAACAAGACCCAAATATGCCAACCACAGGGAGTTCCAGCAGAGATTTAGGCCAAGCAATACCTAATTTTTAGCTCCTTGTCAGACTTGGGCAAGAAGCAGTCACCCAACATTCAGTCTTGTGAAGACTGAGGCAGTTCTGGGCATGTGGAGAGGTGAATCCCTAAGTACCTGGGGCACTTTCAAGACAAACAGGGAGGCACCCCTGGAATTTAGGTGCCTGTAGGGTTAGGTGTCAAATGAATGTGGGATTTCAGGACCATAGTTTGGATGTTTTATGTGGGACACGGGCGAGATGTTGGCCCCCGCGTACTTGATTGCTCTTCTATCACCAGCTCTAAAGTGTGGGAAGCTGAGCCACTCTTCTTATGTTCTGGCTCTGAATTACATGAATCTCAAGTGTTCACTTGCAGGTACTTTTCCAGAGGAAATTTCAAACTCTTGTTGTACTGGAAAAGAAGATAAAATACTTGTGACCAAGCTGGTGATAGTCCACTCCTCTTCATCTAGAATTTGCTTATAGGTTTTAGATTGTTTTGTTGTTTTTTTTTTCTTTCACATATATTGGGCCGTATATTGGAGCAGTTTTTATTAGGACAGTGTTTCTGTTTTGAAACAGTAAAAAAAGAGGATTGATGATTTGCATAAATAGTGTTATGTCACCTTGATTGTTATGTAACTTCTTCATAGATTTATAATGTCTGTATTCGTGGGATTCTCATCGTAATTCCAAAATGAGCATGTTCCTGGGTATTTTTTTTTGTAAATCTCATACACTGTGCAGTCCATCTAGGGCAATATTGAGTATGATAAAGTCTAATCTAGATACCAAATAATCTTCCTTTTCACCATGTTGGAATGAAACCAAACAGGAGAAGGATCATTTATTGCCTAATATCCTTCTATGATATGAATTACTATGAACTGTTGCAAAACTGTGTTGGTTCTCATAAAAGCTAGACTGACTTGTTCTGTTGCGTGTGTCAGGACTGCTGACATAAACATGAGCATCACTTTAGTTTCCTAAATGCCTGGCTAATTCCAATTAATTTCTATCCTAACTAATGGTCTTAAAAATGCCTTTCCTGAAAGAAGAGGTCCAAATCTTCTAAATAAACCTAATAAACCCTGCTATGAGTACTGAGCTTCTACAAATGTTTGGATCGAGATCACATATTGTTCTGATACTGCCTTATTTAACAGCCAGAGGTTAATTTTGGCCAAAGTTTGCACAAGTATTACTAACCAAATCCCCTTCACCTATTTTTGTGTGTCAAGGTCTTGTAGTATACGTTAGTACTGAAGCACAAATGCTGGCTATCTCAAAGCTGATGTTGCATGCATGTTTCTTATATGTGTCACTCCAGAGAGATACTTAACGCTGCCTGTTTTCTAGGTACTCTATGATGCTCATGCTCATGCTCATCCAGACCCTCACATCTTTGTCTTTTTTCTGTTCTGTGATTTAAACTGTATGTCTTACGGCATGGAATGAAATAGCACAGGTCTGCTGAACATACACTTGGCTGCTTGGCCTGCTGAGAACTGTGGTACTTTGTGGGCACAGTGGCAGAGAGAGGAGACATCAGGAGTGCAGAGACCTAGGCTCCTTTCTCCTCAGTGCTGTTTAGCTGAAGTAGCTCACCAGCACCTCTGCTCTAGCCCAGCAGATTCCCAATTATAACTGGGAGCTAAGTGGAAAGGAAGTACCCACGCTTAGTAACGTATTTATGTGGCTTCTTCAGTGGTGAATGCCATCAAATGTCATGGACATGCCAGTTGTGGCTCTCTAGTCAAGGATATAGAAAGAGATAATTTTAGGCTAAAATAAGGGAACGGGTATAGACAGCTATTTGCATCTTTACAGTGTATAGCCAGTATCCAAAAATCCTATCCAGATATGGGAAACACAACCTCCTGCTTTGTTCCCAGCCAGCCATCAAAGACAGCAGGCTACCTGTCATCAGGTTTCCTGTCTCTGTCCTTGGAAATACTTGACATCCGACTGGACAGGGTCCCGAGTAAGCTGCTTGAGCAGGGAAGCTACACTAGACAACTTTCAGAGGTCCCTCACCACCTCAAGTATTCTGTGACTCTGTGATTCCCACGCTTTTCTGAAACTGACATTTTTTTCTTGATCCCATTTTCTTGATCCCATTTCCCAAGGTTGCAACTGTCTATCTTTCCAATTCTGCCCAATTTTGCCACAACACATTTAATTTTGGAATATTTCACTTTCTTCATAGGTTAATCTGTTTAGTTAATAACCAGCTAAGTAAATTATGCACCACTCAGGAAAATAACTTTGTCCCCCAACCCAGGTGCCCATAGTGCTTTGGATAAAACAGTAGTACAGGTAGGGTCGAGCTGCTCAGCTGAACCTGTTCTGCATTTCATCTTCCCCTCCCTTGCTCATGTCCTTGTGCTCCTGCTCTAAACAGCCCAGCATTAAATCACATCCATCTCAGTTTATGTGGTATTTGTCAATTATCATCTGATTATAGCCAGTTCATAGCAGTGAACTTAAAGTTTTTCCAGCTTACAAACTTCTAACATTTTTATTATCTCAGGGTAGCGTTTTTAGCAGTTGTAACTTCCACGTCCCATCAGTAGCAAGCAAAAAACAGAACACAAACCACCCTAAAAGCTCCTTATACCAGACAAATGCTTATTAGATGCAAGTTAGGACAGGTGGTATCTCTCAGCGCCAAACAGTGAGCCTCCCAAGGAAAGTCGAGGAGACCTCAGGGGCATTTCAGAGAAGATTCCTAAAAGCACCCAGTGACACAAGGGACCCCCACGTCCTGGCAGAAGCTGGTCACCATACGCCCGCCCATCCCCCTCCCCGTTGCCAGCCGACAGAAGTACCAGCCCCAGCCTGGCCCTTCCCGCGGGAACGGCTCTGCCTCCCCACGAAATCACTTGCTCGGCCCTCCTCGGCGGAGTAACGAACGGGCAGGACGGTTAGAGCCAATTTATTCCCACGTAAAGGGATAAGCGGCTAATTAATTAATGTCGCGGGCACCGGGACAAAAAGCAGCGCTGCAGGCTTGGGTTGTGCTGGCTCCTAAAGAGCCCCCTCGGCTCCCCGGGCGGGCGGCGGCGGGAAGGAGGGGTCGGGTCGGGTCGGGTCGTGACTGATGGGGCTGGAGGGTGGGACGCGGTATCCCCGGCGCTG
>VWZY01008751.1:88012-122450 GCA_013399075.1 Chloroceryle aenea | reverse complement strand
CCCGAGGAGGGAAACGGGTGTCCCGCAGCCGCCTCCCCGTCCAGCGTTTGCCCGAGCCTTCTGGCGGAGCGGCGCCAAAGCCGTGTTGACAAACAGCAGCGCCTGTGTGAATAACTAACAGTCACCCCGTGCCCGAAGCAGAGCGAAGCTTCCTCACCCAAACCAGCCTCCTGAAGTGCGGCTGGCTGGTCTGAATAGCTTGTACTTTTCTATACCAGTGGGCTTACTCTGCTCGCTTTTATTCTGGACGTAGAAAAGGAGGGAGAGCAGGGCTTGGTACCGCTTTCCTACAGCACTCCCGTAGCTGTTGCTCAAGCGTGGTGCGGAGTCTCCCAGCAGTAATGACCACCTCATGCACGCTGGCTGGACTGTCAATGGGTGAGGACGAAGGCATTCCCCAGGGGCTGTTTACAGCCTGTGGCCACGGCATGGGGAAGCAGTGACCCTGTGGGGTTGCCGAGCAGCAGCAGAGCCTTTCGAGGTGAAGGAATTCACAGCAGGGTATGGTGAATTTGTTTGGTACAGCAGGGATCGGGTTGGTTAACACAGCTCAGATTTGAACAGCAAGATGCAGGCAACAAGAAGATGAGATAGCAGTTGCTACCTGGATTTTATAAAAAAAAAATTGTAAGTCACAGATGTCTCATGTTTGGTTCAGATTGGGAAATCTCTAAGTAATAGAAGATGATTCTGTGTGGGTTTTTATCTATGTATTAATTATACAGAAAATGCTACTACTTACTTAAAAACTGACCTCATGTATATCAGTGGACTTGACTAAAATATACTCTAACGATGTTTGTATTTGGTATGGGAAGGTAGTATTGAAAACATTAAACACTAACACCTTTTTTAAAAGGAAAAAGTAGAGCTTATGATTACTTATTTATGGGAAAAAGAAAATGAACTCTACTTTTCAGAGTTACTAAAGAAGTGTTGTTGAGTGGCCAAGCTCGGGGTCAATGCAGGCGACCCCAACCAGGAACAGACCTCTACCTTCCAAAAGCCAGACAAAACAGAAGTTTTGTATCACAGTGTAGCCCAGACTGGAAGAGAGCCCCAAGCATGGTTGATTCTGAATTCACACCCTGGTTGCTCAGGACTGTGTTCAGTTGAGTTTTGAAATCTTCTAAGAATAGGGAGTGCAGAGTGAGTGACTCTAGGCAAGCTGCATCACTGCCTGCATGGGAGAAAGGTTCTCCTGGTACAAGGTTGGAACATCTCGTCCTTGAATTTATAGCCTCTGCTGCTCCAGCTCATGCACTACTGAAGAGCCTCTTGGCTCTTCACATTTTTATTGTTAGGAAGATGATGGGTTTTCTCTGAGGTCACCTATTCCTTGGGCTGAAACAGCCCTGCTTGCTCAGTCTCTCCTCCCCGGGCACAAACACCAGCCCCTGAGCCTCCTGGGGACTGATGCTCTACTCACTGCAGTTTAACAACATCTGTTTTGTGTTGAGGGGACCCAAAACTGAACAGAGTGTCTAAATGTCACCAAATGAATAGCAAGAAAAGTGGGATAAGTCGTTAATTTAGATGCGAGTTCCTTTTTCTTCCAAATACCTTGCTAGGTCTGCAGTGCCAAACCGAACCAAAAATGCTGTGTGGGATTTGGGGCTCAGTTCTTGCACCTGAAAAAAAATGGAGGATGTTTTTACTGTGTGAATTTGTTCTCAAGTTGTTTGCCTAGAATACAAATCTCATAACTTCAAGGCTTCTGAAGTGATAGGACTGTAAGTTTTGTTGCAAAATACCTTTTTGTTCTTGTTGTTTTTCAGTCAGGGAACCAATCATTCTCCTATTGATAACAGGTCGAACTTGTGCTTCAGCCTGTGGAATTACACATATAGGTCACTATCATGAACTGCAGCAGGTCTTCTTATCAGAGCACAAACTTTTCTTGTTTCTGTAGCTTTCTACCACCCTTGATTATTATTTTTTTTTTTTATTAAATGGCATAAACAAAGCCTTAAATGCATGGACTGCTTTTGGCTGTATATTAGGGGTTTTTTAAGAAGTTGAAAATTATAGAAAAATTATCTCATAAGCTTCTTAGGTTCTTTTTTCAGGTAGCCAATATTTTTCCTTGCTGCTAGTTACTTATTTCAAAGAGCAGAAGCCAATAAGGCACAAAAAAAACCCCTTACCATAAAAAAATCCAAGCAGCCCCACTCCTTTAGACTTGAGGCTACAAAGTGTGCATTCTCCTGCCTCCCCAAGGTTGAGTTGTACTGCCTCTGTTCATGGGTGTCTGGGGTTAAAATCAGGGAAGCCAGGTGAACTCCTCTGGTCTCTTTTTCCATCAAAAGCTTGCAGAATCTCTTTCCCAGAGGTAATAGCTACAAATCAGAGCCTCTACACAGAAGAAGGTACAGTGAAAGAGAGGAATGGAAGAGAGTGGTAATTGTCACCATGCCAACTGCACCGTATTAAGGAAGCAGTTTTACTTGGTCCCTTGGAAGTCATGTCCCTACATAGTTGTCAAGTTGTGGACATTGAATGATCTCCACCCGAGGGCAACTTGAAAAATGAAGACCATGACTTGGATTTGAACTTTGAATCGGGAAATTGACTCTAGGAGGACAAAGAAAATTGTCTACCTTTGGGGTGTGATTGTTTAGCAGTCTTTCTCACAATGGGTGCTGCTGTCAATCTGGAGCTTTTGGCATTTGGTGGTCAAGACCAGACAAGTTACTTCAGTCCAGTTAGGAGTTGGCTAATATGTGAACAACAGTAGCTAAATTATTTCCAAAGTTGTGTCAGTGTAATGACCATGAAAAAAGAGGACATTTTTGCAGTTTAGTACTTGCTCATTGTCAAGAAATGCTGATAATTTGGTTGGCCTTGGTATTGACCGTGCTAGGTGTGCTCCCATCAGCAACAGCCCTTGGATTTACTGCTTTCCTCTTGCCTGATTAAATTCAACACAGCTTGGCTTCATCAACGTACTAAGTATGTGAAGGCAAAGAAACCTGTATGACTGTTGCTCTACAGTGAGTTATCAGGGAAACAAAAATGAGTTAGGGTTCAGTAATACCATGAAAATAAGCAAAGGGAAACAGCATTAAGCTACATCCAAGGACAGTTAGACTGTGGAATGATTACACCTTGTCTCGGGGTGAGAACAAGATCTGATATCTCTTCCCTGCTTTCATACTCTTTGAGTTAGTCTTCTTTGACTTCTGTATTAGAAGAGGTGAAGGAACTGTGCTTCACAGCCTGTAACATCACATTTTGCAGAAAAAATGAAGAACAAATGTTTCACCCTGTGAAAAACAGTGCTTATAGTAACACAGAACATTAGTAGCTTGATTAATTGAGAGGAACAAAATGTAGAAAACTGCCATAGAGACAGCTGTGTTAAATAGTCAAATAGGATCCATCAGTTAAATGGCTTTTCTGTGTGTGACTTTACATTTCTGTGTTGTCTGGTTGAAAGAAAACATGGAATCATTCACCTATGTTCTTTGCAAGATAGGATGTGGATGTCTGCAAGTGTTCCTAGTGGCACTTACTTTGTGGGAGGTGAAAATGGAAAAGGGTAATTACATTTGCAGTATAATTCTTGTTACTCTAATGTAAGCATAATGCCTTAGAAATATTTATTAGCTTAATTTTGTTTTATAGAGGAAGGAAGTTCTCAAACTATAATGATCAAATAATTAAGTGCAGAATGTTTTTTTGCTTAAATTTTGCCTATACTATGAGCTAATGAGGAAATCAATGCTTATTAAAAAATCTTTCTAGAAAGATCCTAAGATAAGAGGGAGGGATGGCATGTGAAGACAATCACTTGCTTTGTTTGCATTCTTCAGAGGTAAAAAATACCATCCTGTGAAAACAGACATAATGACATCTGTGCCATGAAAGTAGCAACGTGTCTTCCCTGCACGAGTTTAACATCAGCTGCTGTTTCTGTGTTGCTGCTTTTGCAGGTTTGGTGGCTGTGAAAACACCACTGTGAAGAGAGCTCTCCTTTTAATTTTGTCTCCTTTTCATTTGATTTTAAAAATCAAATGACAGTCTGAAAACCCTGAGCCAGTAAGACTCTGATCAGCCTGCTTGGATATCAGTAGAAGGGGAGATCCTGGTATAGAAGAGTAGGATCTCATCCCCAATTTTAGTGTTGCAGAGGCATTGCTGGCTTTCTTTATTAGTATTTTTTCCCTTAAAGTAGAAAAAATGATCTTAAAAAATAAAGTGAGTCAACAGACTCATGCCATTCAGAGTCAAGGATTTTTTCCTTATTTTTTTGGGGTACTTCTGTCTTTGTTGCATGTTTATTTTGGAGAGATGGTGTAGCCTGCTGTATTCGGGTGAATCTGATCCATGGTAGTGCTGAGTACCATCAAGGTGATAGGAATTCTGTACTGAGCAGTCAGCTATCTATTAAAACAAGGACTGTAGTGAAAAGAAGCAGGTCTTAACCTATTCAGACTAGGTGCCAGTCTTGATACCTTTAGCTTTAGGATGTCAAATCCACACTTTGAAATGGTGACAAAGGTGTTTTGAGGAGTTATTACTATAAAACACCATGATGGAAAACAGGAAGGTACACAAACAAAAAGTTCATATTGAATGCAGGTACGTACAGTTGGCACTTAATAATGCATGGAGTTCTTCAATATTGAATTCATACCAACTCACACCATTTGTCCAGCAATGAAAGCAGCAGTTTGCCCTTGATAGCTTAACACTGCTGTCTCTCATCTCTCCCTTTTCTCCTTGTCACATTTCTGTGTTCCTACAACAGTCTGTCTCATCTTCTCCTCCATTTTCATCCTCCTGAGGTTTGTGTAAGCAGTTCAGCCTTCATTCTCTAGTGAGCTCTTGCTTGCAGGGAACAAACAGGAGGGTGATGTTTTATTGTACCTGTGGTGACCCCAGGGCACAGGCAGAGCAACTTTTGTAGATTGAAGTGAATATCTGTTATTGAAACAGTAAATATAATTAGCTTGACTTACTTCATGTACAAAATGGGATCTATATCCTCTAATTTCATCTATCTCCATCTGAACTAGGTATCCCCTTTATAATCAAGGAGGGCAAATAGGCACGTCTGGTGTACAATTCATCTCACCCTAAGGTGAGTGTCTAAAACAGGCTAAATTAATTGCATCTTACAAGTGCCAGTTTTTCCTCACTGACTTTAAAAGCTGCCTGAAGGTGATGCCTCCAACCTGTGAATTCGGGCAGCTGAATTCCTTCTGTGTTACCTGGTATGGGGGAGTCCACAGGCTGGCACTTCCATGCAAGAGATGCTCCAGTTTGAAGTCATGAGCTTCAAAAACTATGTTCCCATTTTTTTTGTGTGCAACTTTAAGGCACCTTCTTTGTTCACATGCAGTCTGCTGGTAAAGACTCATTTTCTGCAGAATTTCTGTTGATTGTGGTTAAGAGTTTTCAAGTTTCTTTAGGGAACTGGGGTTGATCCCTACTTCTGCTGCTTTTCTTAGGGAAAGCTGAGCAAGTGGCAAAAAGCAAACTTTACATCGATGCTTACAGAGAGAGAAGGGAAGGAGGAGAAAGGGGAAAGGAGACCTAGGGTCTGATTTTCAGAATTTTAGCCAAAATAGCAGTGCTTAGGAAAGTTTAAGGCTGCTGGAAATGTAATCTTATAATGGGAAAGATGGGAAACTGTTAAGACTAGGCAGTTCTTCCTTTAGCAGCTTGCATTTCAAACTAGAATAAAACCACGAGGACCTGTTCTATAATCAGAGATTCCCATGCAAGGGAGAAAATCCCTTCATCAGCTTTCACAACAGACAGAAAAAAGGTCATCTATGGTTTGTGTGCAGTATGATGTATCTGATAATCGTGTATCTTTGTGTATACTATTCTTCTATTAGTCACTTCTTCAACCTAGCAAACATTCTGCTGTGCAGTTTACCTTCTCACACGTTCCTTTGTGCAGCCACATACCGTGAGCTAACACAATCTGTCATCAAACATTTCATCATTCAGTGCTCCCTCGTGACAAGAAGGGAGAGACAGGCAAAGGCTGATCAATATGAGAGATTAATCATCTCCTTTGGTGCCCTCTGCAAAACAAAAGTGCATAGTATTAATTAAAAAATTAACTCTCATCTTCCATATTATCATCCATATCCTTCATTCCCGAGTGTGCAAAAGTACTGTATTTTTTCACTGGTAATTTGTGTTCTGAAAGAAAAATGAAATGAATGAATATTAGTTGGATACAGCACAACCTGACACCAGAAGCACAACTGTTACATTCACAAAAATCTGGTCTCCCTCATTAAGGATATCCAGTGTTGATTACAGCTGACCATTAGAGTCATGGCATAAGGACTTTACGGACTGTAGGCAGACAGAGGGGCCCCAGTACATCCTTTAACCAACTTCTTTGGAGTTGCTATTTCATCTGTGTAAGCTATTGCTGTTTTGTCTCTAGAGGACTTCATGCTGTTGCTGGTGCCACAGCTGTGGTGCTGTTGTTGAGGCAAGGCTGTAGGTCAGGAATGCCATCCATTGCTGTTCCAATCGGTGAGGAGCAGAGCTGGATCAGGTTAGAAACAGCAGAAAACATTTAAGTTGCATGGAGTGGTGGAAACTCTCATTTTCCATTTGTCCTTTCTTCTGTGGCCAGGAGCAGGTGCCACAACACAGCATTTCAGGGCTCGTGTAGAGTCACGAAGGACTTTAACACCAAGAAAGCAGGAGAGAACCTCTAATGTCACAAGTGGACTTGTGAGGAGGAGAGGCTGCTTTTTAGGAAGTGAGGAGGTTGTATGGTTTTTATTTCCTTGTGGGAGTATTAGAATATTCTCCTCATTATACCGTAGATAGAAAATAGGTTGGTTTAGGTTGGAAGAAACCTCTGGAGCTTATTTCAACCACTTCCCCACTGAAAGCAGAGCCAGCTGTGATGTTAGATCCTACCCCAAAGTTAGACTCGGTTGCTCTGGTCTTTGGTTAGTCAAGTGCTGAACATCTTCATGGACAGAGACTGCAGCAACTTCTCTGGGAAGACTGAAAATTTATCCTCAGGCCTGATCAGAATTTCCCATGCTGCAGCTTGTGTCCCTCTCCTCTTGGTCTGTCCCTGTGCACCTCTGAGGAGAAGCTGGCTCCTGTTAGGTAGCCAGTCATTACTCTTCCAGGTGCTTCTTGTACCTCATGCTCCAGCACCACAGCATCTTGGTGGCCCTTCTCTGTACTCACGTTGTTTTGTACACTTTTGTACTGGAGGTGTACAGGTAGACTTCACTGCCACAAGGGCATGCTGCTGATAATATCCAACAGTAGAATAATGGGACAACTAAGGGCTTGGAGAGACCTGGCACTGAGAAGTCCAAGGTAATTCCAAGTGCTGCTGTGAATCTGTGGATTTTTTTGGGGGAGTGTCCATAGTGTCTTAACCTTTGACTTCCAGAACGTTTTACTGATCTGTTTGTTTTGGTTCCCATAATTTTAATTCCTTGAAACCACCAGTTGGGATTTCACAGTGGACATTCCACCACAGCTACGGAGGTACTCTGTGATTAGCAGCGCGGACACATGTTCCTACACTTGTCTGGGAATCCTGTGCCATTTGGAAATCATTTAGTGAGTAACCAGTAATTCTTTTGACAGAACATATATTTAGAATTTTGGGGCAGTAAAAGCATGTTTGGTGTCAAACCACACCATCTGATTGTTAATAACAGTCTACAGCATTATAGTGCCATCTCCCTCTTCAAGGAGAGTCATCTGATGATTCACCCAAGATTACCAATTTGCAGATAAAGTCCAAATAATTCCTACTCCGTGGTGGCAGGAGGACACCTGTAGATACATGCTGAAACTTACCTGTGGTCCCCTGTTGAGGCATCTCTGTGACCTCCCTTAGCAGTGTGTAAAATCAGAAGCAGTGTAGTACAGGCAGAGTTTGTGCTGTCACATCCTATGGAGAGGCAGGTTGATGTGGTGGCTTGGGTTGGGTGTTTATCAAAAGACTAGAATAATGGAGTCTGATTTTGACTGTGGCTAATATATGCAAATAGTAAATAACAGCACATAAGACCCAAAAAAAAAGTTGGCACTTTTGAAAAGCTCTGAATTAATATGTATCATTTGCAATTTCAGAGTGAACTCATCGTGCTTTATAGTCCTTGTGGAATTTAAAGGGTGTGTGTGAGGTGAAGAATTAAAAAAGAGGCTGAGAGGCCTATAAACATTCCACAGGGGTGTATTTTAAGTACAGCAGAGGTGACAGCCCTGCAGGTGGTAAATCTGTGCACGTGAATTGGCTGCCTGGTTGCCAGTGAGCAGCTGGATACCCGTTCCTCTCACATTTGTTGGCAGTTGAGCACAACCAGGTCTGCAGGGAGGCTTCTCTCTATTTGGGATGAAACCTGCTGATGATTTCAGCAAAATGCTTGTCTTTAAAGTTCTAAGAAATCTGAATTACGGAGGTTCATGTCCTCTCTGTTGGTAGAGTAGAAACCCAGAGTTGCACTGCTACTCATGTGAGTGAGTCTCTCTCACTGTTAGCACTATCTCAGGCCATGCATTTGTGGCTTAGAGCGACTGGTAATTGAACTAACCAGTTCTTTAATGAGATACAGATGATATCTTTCTTGCTTGGGACAAATAGGAATCTTTACTATATACAGCCTTCAAGGTAAGATAGAGCTAATAGTTTAGTGCAAGATTTTTAGTGGTTTACATGAGATAAATTTGTGAGTAAGCTCAGCTCTGGGAGAGATTTCAGGTATTCACTGCAATCCCTTATGGAAGGGGAAAAGTGGGTAGAGGTACAACAGTACTCTCTACTGACTCCCTCCTGTTAATAAAATAAACTCTTGTTTGCATCCAAGCACAGTGTAGAAAATGTTTAGCTTTTATAAACTCAAGTTCAAATCAATTTACAGTTTTATTTACATGTGTGCCAGTGGGTTCAGAATGCCTCTAAATAAAAAACACCCCTAGAAAATCAGCACACGCTTCCTAATGTATATTGACCTCACTTAGAAATGCTCACTAGCATTTGAAACTGCATATTCATTCAGACCTGAGTATTTTTCCAAATGCTCTGCCTCCTAAATGAACCTGGGTTTAGTGGTTTGTGTCTCATTTCTTCCCACTTGAGAGTACAGTGCTAAGAGGCTGAGCGTGAGCAAGGAAGGAGCCGGCAGGCTGCTGGCGCGGGAAGAATGTCCCACTGGCTGCTAAACCAGTGGGACAGCATTGGAGGGAGTAATCATAGCTCAGGCCTTGACACGGAGGTATTTGAGTGATGATTGCATGTTCCCAGGGGTGCTCACGGGGACTGCTGAGGAGGAATTCTACAGGAAGTAGCTGGCAAAAAGTTGGCAACTTTTAGTTCTTAATTCGGTGTCTAAACGAGCTCTAGCAAGTTCGGATATAGAGCACAACTGTGGTTTTGATGACATTAGAGTGTCACCTGGTGTCAGCAGATTTTGGTGATGGGTATTTATGGTTTTGGCACATTTCTTTTAAAGCCACGAAATACAATTAGTCCGTGAGGGGTGGTTTATTGCTGTTTGAAAGGGACCAGAATCACCTCTCACTGCCTTTTTTCTTTGTCTAGTTTGTCGTCTTAGGTTTATTTAGCAGATGTTTTATTTGGAATGGTTTTAATTTTTTTTTTTGGTGATTTTACTAACTATAATGGGGTGATTCCCTAATACCACTTCAGTTGTTACTCACTTGCCATACTCTACAGTTCAGGTTTGCTTGCTTTTGTTTAGTTTTAAAAGAAAAAGAAACCTGTCTAGACATGTTGGTTCTAAGTTAGATCAGAGTTATTTGCCAACCTTTGGCCTATTTCCTTGGTGTAATTCTGTTAAACGGTGTTTTTTCCACCTATGCTGTTTTCTTCAGAAGTGCTTTTCCTGCATCAAACTTAAAGTTAGTCCTTTCTGCTCTGAAGACTCCACATTTTGATAATTCATTTCTTTGTGGTTCCTAAGATTTACCCAAGTCCTGCAATTCTCTGTTCCCATTGCTTTTTATGATGATGGTCCATGAAATTCCTTCTCTTCCAGTGACGGGTTGGATATGCCTTTGCAGTTGGAGCTGAACCCTCCGGTCCTTACTCTGGGACAGCTGCCAAAACACAGAGCTATTATCATGTGTTTGTTTCTTCCCACAGTCAGAGGTATCAGTGAGAGAGGTATCAGTTCTGACTGTGTTCCTCTGAACATAGAGAGTCGATAAGAGTTTAACATTCATTTCCTGGCCGTGCCTCTGTAACTAAGACAGATGGGTTTCTCTCTCATCAGTAATACTGCTGGGTTTTTTACCAACAAGCAATTCATACAGTTGTTCTGGGCATGATATTCACCAGGCTGTCCACCATCTCATCTGTTTCTCTCCTATTCTGAAGTATATTTTTAACTACTTCCAGAGAACTCCTGATTTACAGCCTATATTGCAGCTGTTTAGAGGAGATTTATTGGATATAAATGAATAAAAGACAAATTAACTGTATATACATCACATTATACTTGTTTTCAGTCTAACATACACATTTTGGTTTCCTGACGATGTTTTCTTACTAGCAGGATGTCCATTACACTTGAAAATGATTATAAACAATTTTTGTTGCTGATGACAAATCAGATGTTCATGTCCTCTGATGAAGCAGGTGTGACCAGCCACGTGTTGGCAGTAGCAGGCCATGGTGTGTGGGATACACGTGCTACTTGTTTTACTTTCAGAAGCAATCAGGGTGCTTCTCCAAGGGTAGATTTTGTTAATTGGTGCTTTTTGTGTTTTCTTTTCTTTTTTTTTTTCTTTTTGTTTTGTGGTTTTTTTTTTGTTGTTCATGTGCTACTCTATCACTTTGCTTTAACACCCTCACCCTCCCACTTTGGTTGCCACTTCTAAAACTTAAAAAACTTCCCACAATGAATTCTTAATATTAATCATTATTTTATAAGGTAAATTAATAAAGGATATTGACTGTCATGAAATGAGGTACTGTCTAAAATGGATGCTGAAATGTGGACAGACTCCCTTGATCTAGCATTTCTTGTACCTTCCCTGGGTTGCCTTTGCTTGTCTCTCCTTTCCTTGGAATTTTAGCCTAGAAACACCAAAACTTTGGAGACCTGATTCTGCTGTTTTCTGAACTTCAGGTTCAAGTGTTCACAGGAAGTAGTAGAAATTGGTCAAAAAGAGAGAAATGACCACCATGAATGGCTCCTCAGAGGGTTTGGCAGAACCTGGTATTCCTCTGCACGTGTTCTAAATTGTTTTGCTTTGGAGCAGTAGTCCTCATGCATGTTCAGGTGTGGATGTGTGTGTGGTTACTGCGCTCAAATGTAAGGGCTTTATAATTTAGCAGTATCCACAGATCTGCTGCTGCTGCTTGTGCTTCATGTCAGGGGGAAAAAAGGCAAAGCATCTTCATGTGTTTCAGTCACTCCTCAGCTTTAGTGCAAGTTTCTTGTTCTTGGGGAGCTTTTAACTTCAGTTTTCAGTAGTTTTTATAAGCCTGGGTCCAGTGGTTTAGATCCTTTGCCACAGATTTCAGAGAGCTGAAGAAGGACACAAGAACAAACAAGGTAGTGATCAGGGTCATCTGGAGGAGTAGTGAGCACCTCCCAAAACTGGAAGCATGAATATTTTTCAGCTGTGCTCATGCAGCTTCTGATGTTGGTGACCTGCTTCCAAAGTGCCTGGGTGAGGAGCAGGTGCTGTGATACTGCTGGTGGCTTCTGCTTCTCTCCCAGGGCTGTATCACAAGCAAATGACAATAAAGGAACAGTTTGGGCACTGATCCTCCCTATGGCAGCTGGTTATCTGATTCTTGTTACCGCTGTGGCGTTCAGACCAGGCTGGCACCACCCAGGGTGCCAGGTTGTATTTGACTGAGAACCCAGGATACACCAGGGCATTTGAGAAGTAGGTAACCCTGACTAATGCTCCAGAACTTGAAACTGCTGACAGCATTCAGTTCCTGTGATGGCCCTGCTGCCCTTGGCACCAAAGTTACTGCTGTGGAGGAAGGGTGTTGCCTTTCAAATGACTCCTTGCCACTTGCAGGGATCTAGGAGGATGTGACGAGTGTAAATATTCTCTGTGTTTGAGTGGCTCCTGGAAAGAAAAGATGGTTTCTGAGGAGCAGGGTATTTGTGGTGAACAGGGTGCTCCAATGAGAGACCCTTCAGCCCTGCAGTCCACCCAGAAGCAGTCCTGAGGGCAGGAAAATGTTTGGAAGACAATGATTGAGCTTGTGGCTGCTGGAGATACTGTTCCCAGATCATCCTCTCAAGATGAAGTGATTGCCTGTAGATGAGCACTCTACAAGTGAGAAGATCTGAGAGAATTAAGGTCTAAGACGTGATGGAGTGGCAACAAATCACTCCATCAAAGACCCAGCCAGTATTGTTGGAAATTCAAGAGACAGCCTTGGGAAGAGTGTTTGATTCGCCACACTGAAGGCTGCTGGGACTCTGCAGTTAGTGCCTCCATCACAGTCAGAAACTGTATTTATTTTATTTAAGAGTTCCAGAGGACGGTATTACATTTTCACCTTCATTAAATACTGCATGGATTCTAAGGGCATTCAAATTTGATGGTATATTCAGCAAAGCAGCCCTTGAAGCCCCTCCTATTTCCCACTTCAGAGTTGACCGATTATTCCTTTGTAATTCCTCGCTTGTGTACCCCTGGACAATCACAAGAAGAAGAAAGGGATTTTTTTTTTTTAACAGGTGTTATTTAACTTTCCTGAAGTCACATTGTCCACAGGCACCTTCTGCAATCACTCACTCTACAGATAAAGCAACCTGGGACCACATGCTCACGAGGAGACTGATGTTCTGGTCTTGCATTGCCTTTTATGATGTTGGTGCAAAGAACACTAAGCTATGTATGAAGAACATCAAATGTGAATGTACTGCTGCAAAAAGCTTACCAAGTCTGAGTAGTTGCACTATGTGCACTCACATTGGAGCATACATATGGCCAGCCCTAATTTAACTCTGGTAGCTTCTTATTTTTTTTCTGTTTAGACTGGTCGCAGGGAATTGGATTAAACCAATCTCTTTGCTTTAAGTGAAAGAAATGGTGCAACGTGATGATGGAGTAAAAAAATGTATGTTATGCATGATAACCAAAAATAGTATGCATTGCACAAAGAGGCCTCTCACCAGGTGCAATCTGCTAAACCCAGGTTATTGTGAAGGAATTCTAATTCCAGCCTCACAAAAAGTATTTCACTCTATGTTGACCCTGGCTGGCAGTTAAGCACCCACCCGCCCTTCTCTCCCACCCCACCAGTGGGATGGGGAGAGAATTGGAAGAGCCAAAGCAAGAAAAAGCACATGGTGCAAGATAAGGATAGTAAGCAAAGGAGAAGAAAATATAATCCCAAGTGGTGCACAATCAATCCATCACCACCTCCCACCAGCAGACGGATGCCCAGCCAGTCTCTGAGCAGCAGCTGCTTCGGAAAGACCCCCCCATCACCAAATCAGAGCTTGCACTGCTGCTGGGCATGATGCTGCATGGTCTGGAATATCCATGGGGTCAGTGTGGGTCAGCTGTTCCCTCCCAGCCTACTTTCTGGGGTGGACAACATGAGAGATGGATAAAGCCTGGGTGCTGTGCAAGCAAGAAACGAAACACCCAGAAATGAAACATCAAGAAATGATCTGTTTTGGTTACACATCACCAGATGGGATGCTCTGAAGAAAATTAGCTCCATTCTAGCCAGAATGGAGTACATGCCACTCCAGTAGGTACTCTTAGGTGCATATCCATAGTTAGAGATTTGTTTCATGTACTTGAAGACTGAGAAAAATATAATAGCTGTGACTTGAAGACCAGAAAGCTCACTATGAAATAAGCCAAGTTAAAAATAAAAAGGTGAAAACATATTTATTATAAATCTGATAAACAGTATTGTTCTATATGTGTTAGAAACCCATGCAGATATTATTAGAGGAAATTTAAGGCTGATCTTTTTATTTTTTTCAAGGAAGGAAAAAGGACATTGCATTTTGAAAGCTCTTGAAATGAACCTCCTGGGGTGCACACGAGGTCAATGCTGCAGTTTAGTTTTGGAAAATTTAGAAAAGTCCTGGATAATTTTTACACATTAAAACATTTGTAGTTAGTAAGAGTTCAGTGAGAAAAAAAAAAAAAAGTCCTGGACCTCAGAGCTTAATAAGATTGCCTAGGGAAGACAGGAAAGATTATTTTTGACCAGTATTTAATGTGTTGCATAATCAGAGAAAACATTTCCTGGCTTTATTTACCTGATAAACTAAATATGATCTTTTTAATGCTTTCATGAAATACAGGTTTGCACATCTACCATAATTTCCCTCTCTTTAACTTGCTGTTGTGTACTTTTTCTTTCTTCCGTGTAGACTCTGTAGACCCTTTCTTTTTGCTGAAGACTTGTTGTTGAACTTCCCTGTTTGTGTTTGTTAATCCATATAAAACGTGAATTTAACCACAAAGTCCAAGCAAAGAACTGACCATATCTTAGCAAAATGTGACATTCTCTACGTAGCTGGTAATGATGGTATCTATCACTGATACATACCTTATCCTGGAGGGTACTAGAAATGCCATCAAATCTGGGTGATGTCACTGCTGTCCCATGATCTTGATTTGGAAGACCACAGAGGTAGATATGTTGGGTATATCTTGGATGGCTCCCAGGAGCTTGCTCCCATTCTATCAGTTGGCTTTGATGTTCACCCCTGCTGTTACCTGGTCTCGATGCCTCCTGCCACAAGTCTTCCCTGTCAGATGGTGGGTCTTGGTGATGATAAATCTGATGAAGCAGGTGCCGTTCTGAAACTGTTAGGATAATTGCAGACATTTCAGCATCATTGTGTCTCCTCCCTTCCCACTTAGTGGACATACCTACCTTTTTGGGACAAGACTTACCAGAGTGGGGACAGGACCTACCACAGCGTGACTCTGAAGATTTTCAGCCTAACTGCAGTGCAAGTAACACTAGATTTTACCCCTTACATCCTCTTTTTTATCTTTAATACAGTTTGTCTGCATTGCTTAGGTACAATTTATTATTGTCTGAATTTTCACACGGGGCATACATAGCATGTATGTGAGTAAATAGCAAATTGTAAAACTTTAAATCAGTACAGACAACTTTTTAATGTTTGTATAAATTATTTTTTTCTAGAACTACTTCCCATTTCCTCCAAGAGTAAGAAATACATGGCTAAAAAATGGCTTGAGGAGACCTTCTATTAACTGTCAAGTCCTGACCCTCCTTTCTTTTTCCATTTTAAAGAACCTTCCTTCCTCATCTCTCACACTTACAGAAGTGTTTGGAGTCTTCCTCTGATTTCTGTATGTCTTATGTGCCCGGAACAGTCTAATTATTTCATCTGCTCAATAGTCTTTTGTCTCCCTAACTCCATTTACAAATGTGCTTATTTTGGTGACCCTTCCACCCCTCCTTTTCTGCTGCTCCACTGTCCTTTAATCTAGCCCAAGTTACAATTTAATAATGAAGGTGATGGTTGTGGAATTCTGTTCTCACAAGTTAGGTGTAAAACAAAACCCTTCAGTCATCTTGCACCTTCTGCTGTTGCGGTCCAGGGTTCGTTCTGCTCAGGCTTTTCAGGGCGCTTGTTTTCTCGTGCTTGTGTCCAGAGTGAGGTGTGGAATTCCCCCTGCACACAGCTCAGGAAAACAAAGGGGAACCGAAGCTTTTCTTCAATGAGAAATGCATGCCTTTTTTATTAGGGATGAGCAGAGCCTTCTAGCAGAAATAGTTTCCCAAGTGCTTGGCAAGGTTTCTGTAGCAAAACTACTTTTTGAGCCAGCTCTTGAATACTTGCCTCGTAGAGCATTAAGAAAGAATGACTAAGGACATAGAATTAAGCTAAAAATACCACAGTATAACATCGTTTGGTTTGCCCCTTCTTTTTATCTACTGGTTGAGGGCTTCTGTCTTTTCTTCTGTCACTGACACTAAGTGCTTTTATTAATTTGTGTTATGCCAATTAATGCAGACAGACCATAGAATCACAGAATGGTAGGGGTTGGGAGGGACCTCTGGAGATCAACCCCCCTGCCAGAGCAGGAACACCCAGGGCAGCCCACACAGGAACAGATCCAGGTGGGGCTGGAAAGTCTCCAGAGCAGGAGACTCCACAGCCTCCCTGGGCAGCCTGAGCCAGGCTCTGTCACTCTCACAGTGAAGAATTTTCTCTTTATGTTGAGGTGGAACTTCTCTGTGTTCCAGTTTGTGACCATCACCTCTCGTCCTATCCCAGGGCACTGCTGCCAAGGGACTGGCCCCTTCTACTTGACACCCACCCTGCAGAGATTTGTAACCATTCATAAGATGCTCCAGGCTAAACAGCCCCAGATGTTTGGCTACACTGTCTATAACTTGACTGTACCTCTTATTCTAGGAGATGAACATTGCATTTTAATGTATCTTCTGACTTTTGATCAAACATCAGTACTGGGAGGAAAAAAAAGAGGATTTGTGGCAATATCGAAATTATACAGAAAATAAAACATCTAATGAATGAGCAGGTTTAATAGTGAGAGGGGCATGTAAAATGAGAGTTGTTAATTCTCTATTTTTATGCTGAAACTTAGAAAGCTTGATTAGTGCTTATTGACTCCATTTTCATTAGTCCTGTGCCATGTCTTTAAGGAGCAGAGCATCAGGGCTGCTAGTAGAAGTTAATTTTTACAGCTTGACTTACCCCAGAGATGATTGCCTGGGAATGATAGGGTCTTGTTCACAGGTCCAGCCACTGTTGTTCTGAAGCTCCTAAAATGTTATTGCACATGTTAATCAGTGAGACCTGAATACTAAAATGATGTTGAACTATCTTTAATTAGAGAAACCAAGACTTAAGTGTCTTGTTCCTGTAGCTCCTGGTTTCTCCAATTACTTAATGGAAACTTCAGTGGAAAATGGTATGTTTCATTTACTTTTTAGGTGAAAGATTTGTAATTAACAGACTTATAGAGCAGGCTACAGTGTTGCCTTCTGATGGAAAAAGTTCACATCAAGGCTTTTAGTAAGGTCATTTCTTTATGATGCCTCAGCAAAATCATGTCAGTTTATTTTTACAGCTGCCACTTAGCAATTTACAACATTAAAACAGATGAAATGATCTATCTAAAAAACAAAATACAAATATTTAGGAATTATTTGTCATCCTTAGCTGCCTTTTCCTGATTCTTGGCTTCTTTAAAGTGAATTTTATACAGAGTCAGAAGAAAACCCAGTTCTGCACTGGGGGTAATGAATCATCTCTTGACAGGGATTTCAGTCTCTGTCTTTGCTGGAGGAAACTTTTCAGCTCCAAAGGTCTGCTGCCAGGTTAACTGTATTTTCAGATGGGCATTTACTGCACCCAGAAGCCTAGAGGAGGCTTTTAGAACGCTTCAGGGTCGGAGTTTGGAGAACAATTCCAAAGATTTTGAACTGGTCGCTTGTTTTGTTGCATATGTAATAGACTGGAAACGTGACCGCTTCTGGTACCAGAGCATGGGGTACTTGAGTTGTTTACCCTTGCTCTTTTTTGGAGATTACTTAGGGAACCTGTGGATCCTTTAGCTGGGAGAGGGTTTTTAAGAAAGGAGGGGGTTTTATTACACTTTGAAAAATCATCAAGACAAAATACTCTGCTATCTAAAACCGAGAACCAGAGATATTTTGCCCCCAAATCCTGGGGATTTATCTGTTGGACATTCTAATTTCTTTGTCCCTTATGAATGAGTTGTCCCATCTGGGTTGCAAATGACAAGATAAATGCCTTGTTAAACTAGTTCTAGCCCTTAGAGGGTTGAAAGTAGGCAAATGCAGAAATTAAAGTAGAAGGTTTTAGCAGGTAACTACAGAGCTGCTGGCAGATGACTCTGTAGCAAGCTATTGTAAATAGGACATCCTAGATGACTTAAGTCAGTCTTTGAACTTGCTCCAGAACGACTTGGCATTTCATTTGTAGAGTCCAAGACTCGTAATAAAACTGTACCAAATGGTGCTTTAGGATAAAGTTTAATGTGTGAACTATTTTAAAATTAAAATGTGATTGAAATTGGAGTAGAATTATTTTGTGTGATTCAAGACGTTTACTTAATTACTCTTTGTACTCAAACTGTCAATTAGACGTCTTGCGTAAGACCCAGATCCAAACTGAGCTTCCTGACCTGCTCAGATAGTAGGATGGTAGAAACTCCATTGGCTCCGAACACCAGAAAACTTTGTTTGTGGTACTTTTGTATCTTCATTGGTTTTTAAATGGTCACGAGATCTTTTGAAAACTAGAAGCTTTCAGGTACACAAAGTACACAGAGCATCAGAATCCCTGAGATCATTGGCGTGCACACTTGAACAGTAGGGTTTGTCAGTGCCATACCAAAATACTTCCTTTCTTGATGGCAGAGATCCGAAGCATGACACTTACTGAGACAAAAATTACTTCCTTCAGCAAACATGGTGGAGGTTACACCTGCTGGGTACAGATCAGGTCAGGTAGACATGGTAGGAATACGTGATGCTGTAGCTGTAGGCTAGTAAGAGCAGCTTCACTCCCTTAAGTTTTTCTTCTTAATTTAGCTTCAAACACAACTGTAGTAATCTTATCATTTTATAGATGGCATCTTTAATCAAAGATAAGGAGGACTGTATCTAAATGTGCTTGTCACGTGGAGAGGGAGTTTTCATTAATAACAGGCTTGACCCAATCAGAAGAGTAGGTGTGGCTGAAAGTTAACACTTAGGGTAGACAAATCAAACTTGTTTTCACTCAGAAGTGCATGTCTGCTGCTCTGGCTATCTCTTAAATATAAGAGACAGGAGAAATGTGTTTCTTTTATAGAGGTGTGGCCGTAGATCAGTGCAAGAGATAGAAGTAGTGTTTGTCTTACCAACACTCTCAAAGTCAAAAATTTACATATTTTTTTTCTTAGCATTTTTCTTTTGCTGTGATCATCACATTATAGGCACACATTGTTTTTACTCATGACAAAGTGTCTCTGCCTCCTTTCCTCTGCTCAGAACCGCTTGGCAGGCTCTGTCCCAGAGATTTAATATAATTAACTTGAAGGTGTTTCCTGCTCAGGAGGTATTTAAGCATGCTAGGATGAACAAGCATTGAGTCTAGAAGATGAGCTGTTCATAACCAATAATTGAAAGCCTTGTAGTTAAGTAATCCAGAAGAGGGCTGTTAATGAGCAAAGTGGGAGAAACATTGAGTGTACTGAATTGTAACAAAATACTCATAATTTTAAATAACAAAGCCTTAACGCAAAATTAACTGGACTGTCAGTGCCCCAGTTAAAAAAATACTCTCTCTAGTTTGTCTGCACCTCCTTTCCCAGGAGCATCTCATTTTCATTTTTCATTTCCCCTCTCTCTTCTGTATTTTACTTCCTTTCTTTTATCTTATCTCACTGCCTGCAAGATCCCTTTTGATAACTGGGGAAGAGAGAAGGAGGTAAAAAATAGGAGTGATAAGTGGGTTGGACAAGAGGCAAAAATACTGTCGAGAGCCAGCTCCTCCTTCACCTTTTAAAAAGTGAAGCTGGTGATCTTCAGGTTCCGTAGAGCTAAGATGCAGAGATGCAGGGAGGCTGCCTGCAGTGAGCTGGTATGCAGGAGGAATCCTGAAGTCTGCTGCTACTCGTTCTGTGAGCTGGTCCTTCCCAAGAAGCCAGTATGACTTCAAAGCAGCACTTCAGAGTGTAAAATGATGTTATGATGTCTGTTTGAGCTGGCAGAAAGCCTGACCTCTCTAGACATACGAAGAAAGCCCGTCCACATCCATGTGGATATTTTGATGTGTAATGCCTGACAATTTAAATATCTGTATTAATTGCTCAATGTAAAAATGAAGAGCACTGATGATACTCTGTAGGATGTGTTGTGAAATGGTATCTCATGTTGGTGCTGTGCTACAGATTGAGACAAAACCCTTTTTATGCCACATCTGTGACTGCATTTGATAGATACTGGTTTTGAGTTACCTCTTTTTCTCCTCTTGAAAGGCTTGATAATTTCCAAGACTTTCCCAAACTACTTTTTCTTCTGGACTCAGTAGGAAAATAAGAAAAAGTTGTATCCTGAAATATATCTGCGTTAAAGCCTTTTAAAATTGTTTTCATTAATATAACTGTAAATACACAGTAAGAAGAAGATTGTTTGCTCTAAGCCACGAGACTCATGGATCTGGGCCATGATTTAAACTTCACTCAGATGTCCCATATAGAAACATGTGGAGAATTTGAATGAGAGTAATGTGTGATTTCTTAAACTAAACTAGTAAAATGTTAGGATTTATATTAAAATTTCAACAGGTCCCTGTTTTTAGGCAACTGAGAAAAATCAGCATTAATATATTTTGCAATAAAGTTATCATTATTTGAAACCTGAAATTATACTCTCTATTATTAAGTCTGGAAGCAACAAAACATCTCCCATTGCACGAGCTGACTTATCTAAGCATACCTTCATGTTTCCCTATTACTTCTTACTGAATATATCATTTTAATTAAATTTTCCATTCCTGACATCAAAAAAGCAGTTGCTCAATCATTGTAATAAACTCTTTTTCCCTCCTACTTAAAGCTCGGTAGAATTTTATTGGCTACTTTTCAAAGCTAAATTTGCAAGTCTACATTCTAAACTGGTGCCTTTATAGTGCCACTTTGAAAAAAATATATTTGCTTTTTTTCTGCAGCATGTTTGTAACTGTTTTATAGGCTTCCTAGGTATTTAGATTGTTGATACTCAGAGCTGTCAGTATAAACTTTTATTAATGCAATTCGTAATCAAGAATATCCCTTGAATCTAAGTCACTGTATTATTTTCTGAGAAAAAAGGTGTCTTGATGCTTTGTTGGCAAAAGCCTGAATTTCAATTAGGCTCAGCATAATTGATGTGAATGTAAAATAGCTGGTACCACACTAGTTGGTTGTCTTTGTTCTAGACAGTGGGCTAATTTAGCTCAGAAATCAACTCATTTTAGGCAAGTTCCTTTGCTGTAATTGCAGGGTGTGGTTTATGAAGATTTTGATGAATAGATAAATTGAGTTTATGCAGCACCAGCCAAACCTCACAAGTCCTGCATGCATCTCATTCATTTGGCCCTTTCCTCACTCTCCTGGGCTGTGCTGCTGGGGCTTCAACCTGCTGTGTGCCACTCAGCTCACAGGACCTGCTCGGGGGTCTATTTGCCAGCTTGAGGGGTGCAGGAGAGGCCAGAGCAGAGGAGAGGTAGAGAATTAGGCTGCTGAAAGGCTTTGTAATCTTCTAGTGCCTCATGCTGAAGGGTACTTTCCTGTCAGCTGCCATCCCCAGCTGCAGTCTGGCCTTGTGGCCATTTATTTCTGTATGACAAGATGTGGCCCCAGCACCAGAAGGTGTGTTCAGCTAGTGCATCCCTGCCTCCTTCTTGGGGGCAGAAACTTTTCCCCCTGAGAATTAAAGACTTTCCTACTTGTTGCTGGAATGGCACTGTATTTAGAGATGCCCAGATGAATTGGCCTTTTGAAAAGTGGAGCTTCAGCCTAAGGCAGATTACCAGATGCTCACAACAAATTTGAAAAAACACAGAGCACAAACTTTACTATTATTTTTTTTTCCAACTATCACTCTGAACCAAATGCTAATACTCACATAAAAGAGCAGGGAGGTTGCAAGTGTGAGTCTGTATGTTCAGAAGTATTTTCATGTCCCTGAATTTGTAAACACCTTTCTCTATCTCTCGAGGTAGCTACAGAAAGTAGGAGAATAATGTGGTAACGTGATATTTCTGTTCATCAAGTCATGGTGAGTCAAAATGAACAAAGGAAGAAAAGCATCATGTGTTTAAAGGAATGAGTGATGCTGGCTTTCTGTCTCCTCAAACAGCTTCTTCTGGTTCTTTGACCTTCTTACTAAATAAAATGAGATACTACCTTTGTTAGGTAAGTCAGTGGGATGATTATTGTTTAGAAAATGTTTTTAAGCCAGGCCAGAATATAAATATCAAGATGAGCTTTCCCCTCGGAGAGATAGTCCAGTGCAACATAATTACAGATGGGCTCTGGTGGTGAGGATGTTACTGGTGTGTACTTGGTGATTGCCTGAGAAAACTGGAATTTGACTTTGCTTGGGCTCGCTGGATGCAACGTCAGACACAATTTGGTTTGTATTGCTACAAAGCAACACGGTTTGTGCTTCCTTTTTCCCCAAAATTAGGAGAAAAATTACGGTGGAAAATGTCAGGAATATTTTGCAAAGCCTCCCAAACGTGGCTGCATACGTGGAGCTGATGTGAGGTCAGCGCTCGGCTGTGGGAGCGATGGGGTGGCTGTCACAGGCAACGTGTGTGTGTTGGGGCACATCTGACACCTATGGAGAGGTGCCACCCAGTGGCCAGATTGTAATTAGGAGGTTTTTTGACTAATTGGGAGGAAGGAAAAAAAAAAAGAAAAAAAAAGCACTCTCAAAGGTGGGCATCTTGCAACAGTATTTCAATTTGTTAAAAATTTATTATTTTGTCTTCACGATTAGCACCTGGGGTTCAGGTTCTTGCAAAGTAATAACTGACAAAGTTTGTTAATGCTCTTCAAATTAAAGACTAAAAAAGAGCTTTGGTTAATTCAAATAGACTCCAAGTAATCAAATGGCAAAATGTGTTCCTCCTTCGAAACCAGCTTTTAGAAAGTTTATCACTCTATGTGTTTTTGTACCAAACCAAGGTGCTATTTTTTGTGGTATTGGTAGTGTGAATTTTCCCTGTGCAAACAAGAGCTAGAATTATAACTGGAAAGAAGTGATTGTCTGTGGCAGGTGTTAACTGAAAGTTATGATGCACCTCCTCATAGCACCATTAATACAGAATTATAATCTGCTTTCCAGATAAAAAAGGGGGAAAAGTCAAGATGCTGCAAAGTCATTTATGATGCCAGCAAGACACCAAATTAAATCTATCACGGTGATTAAGTTCCTTCGTTATGGTTATTAGGTTTAGACTGGACACTAGGAAAAATTCTTCACGGGAAGAGTGGTGGGATATTGGAACAGGCTGCCCAGGGAGGGGGTTGAGTCGCCATCCCTGGGTGTGTTTAAGCATCACTCAGATGTAGTGTTGGGGGATATGGTCCAGGGGGGAACCTGTAGAGTAGGGTGCAAGGTGGGACACAATGATCCCAAGGGGCTTTGCCAACCTGGATGCTTCTGTGATTATCAGGAGGCAAGAGAGTGAAACGGTGACAGGCATCTGGTCCAGTCCTGATCTATCTCAAGCTCTACCCTATAGTTCATGAAGATTTTAACTGGCTGTATAGTGGCTGGGTTTCTGGTGCAGCCCAAACCATTATTCACTAAGTTTTCCCATTATCTAGGATATAACCTCCTAATTCAAATGCAGCTGTTCTCAATCTGAAGTGTCTGTATTTGGTTTATTTCCCTATTAGCAGAGGTGCTAAAGAAGTTAACTTTAACCATAATGAGTACCTGAAATAAATTTTGTTGCAGTGGGGCCTTTTGGTTTTATAAAATGGGAGAGGGTCCCTTGGAATAAGAAGGTGGAATCTGCTTGGATTCTCTGTATTAAACATTTGGCTGCAGAGCAACACTGTGTGTTAGGACTGGGGAAAACATGTTTTTGAAGGACTAATGACTGTAGTATTTCCAATTGCTTGCTGTTTCAAGCACAGGAGACAGAGAACCTTGAAACCATTTCATCTCATGAGCAGTTGCTCAGAGCTTCAACAAACTGCCAAATGCAAACAAGTATATTTAATAACCTGAAATTAATATATTGCACTGGGAAGGCAGTAAGGGCTGCAAAAACCAAATACTTGTAGGTATAGCAGTGGACAACAAGTAGGACAAGTTTGTGGTGTTGCAGTGGCTCGGGAAAAGCTCTGTGCAGTCTTTGTGTGTGCAGATGTATCATGGAACAAAGCAACAAGGCAGCAGACCTGCTCTCCGTGATTTTTGGTGTGACTGGAATGGGAACATGTGTCTAGCTCTGGACACATCTTTGCTGGAGAGGTGTTTTCAGAAGGAAGCATTTCAGAATTAGTTTACAAAAGGGAAAATTATGTTAAATAATGGGTGAGATACACAGCTGAAGCCTGCAAATATTTAAATGGTGTGAATTTGCCAAACAAAGGAAGGAATTATTTAGGCCAACATAGTAAGGCAGAGTGGAGTAACTATAACAAAGGGTACTTTTAGGTGAGGTATTAACCCTGTTATTAAGGCGTATGACAAAACACTTCGAAGCAAGACAGTAGGAATACATCTGCCCTGACGAGACGTGACCTAAGGTAGTTTAAATAGTCTTTTCTATCACTAGCATCTAGAAAGGTGGAGGCAGAAAGGTAAAACTTGCTTCACCTGTGAATCTGGAGTCTGGCCATTAGATGGCAGGGTGCTGGCACACGAGGGTGCGTTGTGCTTCCCCACCGCTCTTAATGCCATGGCTCAGGAGGAGCTCAGAGCCACTCATCAGTGCCTGGGAGAAGTTTGAGATGCTCAGTTTCCCTATTAAAAAATCACACATATATCCCCTGACACTCCCACTGCAGAAATCTGTGTCAAGCACATGTGTCTTAAAGGATGCATGCATCTGCTCTGGCTTTTACTTACTGGAACCCTGGGTGGGAGGGCTTGTAGGGTGGGTATGTGGGTCCATAGGTCAGTCAGTCATCTGGTAGGTGGTAGGTAGGTTGGTAGGTAGGTACAAAAGGTGTTTAGCTACCCCAGTGTAACAAACCACTTTGTATAGGAGCTGGAGTAAGTTCAGATCTGGACGATGCTCTAATGAAGGGAAGAGAGGAAGCACTTCTCTTCTGTAACTGGGGATACAATAATGGGACTGCTGAGGTAGTGGGAAGAGGTGATGTAAATGAGGTACATAGATTGCTGCAGACTGTTCAGGAAGTCCACATACTGGTTTTGTGGAAGAGATGACAGAAGGAATAACAAACAGTAGCTTTGCATGGAAAACTTCAGCCCAGAGCAGGCTGTTTGAAATGCTGAAAATAATATATTAAAACTGTAACTACAGCAACTCAAATAATGCACAATAAAATAACCCAGCAAAACAACAACCCTTGTTTAAAATAGAGTCTCCTCTGCTAAAGGATCTGCCCCAGGGAGTGATCCTTATATATGCATCCACACCTCTCAAGATTACACACCTCTAGAGTGAACTGGCTGTGTTTGTGCTGCCTAACACTTGACCTGGGTCTGATGCCCCCATGGCTCTAAGACCATAATTATGTATTTGTGGCTTCAGTTCAAAGTGGCTGAGGTAATGTGAGGGCTGCTTTGCTGCCTGCAAGACTGGTGTTTTCATAGCATTAGGCTAAAGGAATGCTGCATGCTGTGGGGGGTGGTGTGGGCACACAGGGGTGTCTGAGGGCAGGAGGCTAGCTGGGATAGTGGAGGAGGAGCCAAAGCTGGTAGAGTCCCATCCTTGCTTTGCCATTCGTAGGGCAGTTTGTTCACAGAGCTGCACCTCGGCTTTTCCTCGGAGGGAAGCAGTTGCTTTCCTCCAGAGGAGAGTCCAAAGTGATGCATGTGCAGTATGACTGACAAGTGGAGCAGGACTAGGGCATGAGCTAGGGAGGTAAATTACTTGACAGTACAGGTGCACCCATCATAGTCTTGAGCACCTAGGTGGTGGGGAAAAGCCCTTTACTGCTCTTAATGTTGTTCTGTGTTTTGCAGTAAATTTTTAGCACAAGCACTTTGCTGATCAAATTGGTATTTGCTGGTCCCGGGGGAAAATTTAAGTGCTGATACAGCACAGGATGGGGGAGTCTGGGCAGAGGATCTGAATAAACAAACAAAATGTCTTTCCATTTTAATCAAGTTGCTCTTGCTCATACACGTTCTTTCTTTTTTAAAATATGATCTCATCCTGGGTAAAAGTGTTGATTGAAAATGGGAATTAATATGCAAGAACTATCTACCAGGTACAGACTGAAGAGTGTTCTAAAAAGCAGCAGACTGCAGATGGATATCAGGGCTCGAATACAATGGATTGTGAGGGAAGTGATCGCTGTAAAAATAGATGCCAGTTTAATATCCATTATTAATTTATCATACATGGCAGTCTCCTCTTTTCTTCTTTGTGAGTTGTTTGCCTGTTGGTCCTATCTCAGTGTTTTCATGTATGTTTTTGTCTTCAGGTTTATTCCCTTCAAAATGATTTTTAATTGTCATGATATTTTAAGACAGTATCTTAAAGACAGTTAATAGGATAGCATTGTGTGGCTACTAATGACCTAGGCACGGAGAGGTACGAGGGATGATGCCAAGGTGTGTGGCATAAAGAGAGCACTCCCCAGTTTAATTCCTATCTGATGGTTTCTTCTTCCAGTCAGCAGTTCTGCTGTGCACCAGTATCCCTGTACTGGTAAAGAGAAGGTGCATGTGCCTACAAAGCTCCTCCTTCCTCCTTTGAGTGCTTCATGCTGTCTTCAAAAGCTTGGTAATTTCCAAGGCCTAGTACCTGCTCTTCCATTGCTTCACTGTAAAATTAGTTATTATTTTCATTAGCTGTATGAAAACGTGCCAGACACACATTGCTTTAGACCAGGTAAACATACTCCGAGCATTTTCGACCTAATTAGTTGTACTATTTACTAGCCAAACATAGCAAACAATAAACTACTCAGTCTGTCATAAATTTTCACCGTACCATTTTTCCTGAGTTAAAACATTTTACCTCTCCGATTGCCTCTGACAATTGATGGGCCTTGCAAAACGTCTGGGAGGGTTTCATAACGTGCCTCCCGTGTCGCAAGCACCTTTTTCCCCCTCGGGCCGGCGGGGCTTAGCGCGAGTGGGTACGGTTACACAAATGAGCCCGGGCGAGGAAAGCCAGGGTGTGGGTTGAGAGTGCGTCAGCTCCTCTGCAGGAGCTGTCCCCCTCTGCCCTTGCCCCTCAGCGAGTTGGGGTGAGCTGCTCTGCATCTGGAAGGGTTGGCTGGGCAGTTAGGGCAGCGAGGCGCAGAGCAGTGCGTGCGTAACCCGGTTTGCCCCCGGGCGCTGGCGTGCGTGCCCGTGGCTTCAGGCGGGAAGCGTTCCGCAGCCTTGCCCTGGGAAACTGCCCAGTGCCATAAAGCTAAGCTTTTGGGAGGCTCTGATGAGCTCACCTCATCAGCAGATTGTTGGGAGGAGAGACTATAAACAGGGAAGAAATTCAGAGTGCCTTTTTCTCACCCATTTGGAAATCTGGAGTTGGCCGTTTCCCACCGTGTCATCTTCAAGTTGAAACTTTGCATGCTGCTTCTGTCAGCCTCAGCTTTGTGCCTGAAGTTGTGTCCTTTAAAGAAAGGTGTCTGAATGAAACAGTGCTGCTTCACCATCCTCTCTGAAAGCAACAGTTTGCTGGCTACCGTGCTGTGGACCTGCCAGCACCCTGAGGTCTAACAACGTCTCAGGGACTGATGGCATCAAGAGTGGGCCATGGGCTGAGGTGTGAGGGTGCTCCCAGGGGGGCTCTGCTCCCATTGCTGGAGAGCAGCCAGCAGGTGCCTTCCAGGTGAGTGTTACTGGCTCACCTGGGAACTGGCACAGCCTGCTTCGGTGCCAGGGCACAGGGGATCCCGGGGAAACACCGTGACTTTCTACCTAGAAAGTGATTGCTCCCAGAGCTTCCTCCGGTTGGTTCATACGACTTTGGAATTCTCTCATGTACAATGTCTATGGAACCACCCCAAAAGCAACCTCCACTGGTGGAAGCAGAAAATGAAAATGGAGATGGACAGCTCCAGGTCAGCTATGGCTTGGAGAAGGTAACCAGTTATTGAGAACAGTGCAGTTCCTTCCTTAGAACTAGGTAAATAAACAAAATAATTGCACATGTTTTCTGGGATATGTGTGAAAATGTCAAAACATTTTCACCACAATTATGCAATAAACTGAGCACCTCTATAAATATGCCTGAGGCTTTTCTGCTCCCTTATTTACTCTTTGAAAACTCTGTATGTCACTCAGTCATAAAACTAAATTGGCAACTAAAGCTGTACAAACAGAGCTGGGTTTGGGACTTTGTGATGAGTCTGGAAAAGAAGCTGATGGGAAAGGGAGTTTTGATCCAGCTGAAATGAAAAATACGCATCTTTTAAGGACAAAAAAAAAACATTTTGAGACTTTATTTTGCTAAAAGCAAAATATTTGGTGCGTTGATTTTCTACTTAAAGATCTCTCAGTCTTTCAGACTGGAGTGAGTTCATTGGATGGCCACCACTGTGGTCAGGGGTTGCCTGGGAGGCTGCATGTGCCCTGCAAAGAGAGGATGAAGAAAGGGGGCTTGTTCGGTCTTGGGGAAGAGGCAGCTTTAGGGGGTGATGAGAAGGCTGGAGGCCCCCAGTACATGTGAGGAGGACGCCAAGAAGACAGATCCAGACTCCTCAGAGTGGTGCATGGTGGTAGGGCAAGGAGGGATTCAGACTGGATGTAAGGGAAACCACTTTCACCATTGCACAGAGATGTTGTGATGACTTTGTCCTTGCTTGTTTTCAAGAGCTGACTGGGTAAAGCCCTGAGCAACCTGGTGTGATCCCATAGCTGACCCCATTTGGGCAGGACTTTGAACTAGGGACCGCTTGGCTTCCTTTCCAACCTCTGTTGTCCTATGATCCTATGAGAAATGCAGTCCAACTTTGAAATAGGAATACCAAAATACCTTTTTTAAAGCTGGATTTTAACTAATTATTGACTTTTCTAAATGACTAAAAATATAAATACATAGGTCATTTTTATAAACCTTTTTAATGAAACTGTATCTTCAGAGAATTCTGTATCCTTGCTACTTTGATTTTTCAGACAGTGAAATGAAGGAGGTGGTATAAGATGGCTAGGTTTATTACTTTATTTCTCTCTTAAAATGAAACTAAGTGCACTTTTTCACGTTCTTTGGATTCAGAATTTCAATATTGACACTGAGGAATAAACATAAGCAAAATTAGGTCTGTTAAACTTTAGGACCAACCTGCTAAAAATTCATGTATTGTTTTAAAAGTTGTATACACTCAATTGCAACAGCATCTTCCCAATAAATGACCTTCTGTTTTGAGAATTCAACTGATTCTTTGTTGAGACAGCTTCCAGAAGGAAGGTGAATGGAACGTGTGATGTAACGTGGATCTATAAACCCCAAATGTTGTAATCTGCTGTGTCTGTAAGGTGGAGTGACATTAAGGACTGATTTTTCTGCCTTGTGGTGGTGATGTGGTTATCTTGATGAGCATTGTGGTCACTTTTTGGTCCCTTTGTTATCAGGAAAAAGCTGAAAAGTTAAGGGTTTCAGATAGCTAAAGCAGATAGGATGCATTACTGTCTAACAAGGGGGGCAAGTAGTTTGTCAAAACTGAAGCTGTAAGCTTCAGAAGTACCAGAAGCCTGGCACCACTACAACAGCAGCAAACAGTGTTTTGTCGAGAAATACAGCAGATAGTAGCTCAGACTGTATTTCACTGGGATGTGTTCACTGAACAGTGTTTACTCTCCTTTCAGGTACTACGATATCTCAGGCAAACACTACACGGTTCAAGAAAACCAATTGCCATCAGTCATCTGTCCCCACTCTTACGTTCTTCCAGCGATATCAATGTCCACTGCCTCATTGCCAGCAGCACTTAGAAAGGTAAGAGAAAACTAAACGTGTGTTTACATTAAAAATACATGTGCACACACTTCCACATATCAGAGGAATATTCTGAAGGCAGAATTTAACACTGGGTATAATTGCAATCTTCCTTTAAAAGACCTGTGTTTGAAGTACTGGAAAATTTTCAAATGACTGTCATACACGGAAATAAAGAAGGCATATAATGACTGTAGCTGGCATGGAGAGCCAACAAAGGAAATGGCTCGAGGAGATCTTCCCCGTGCTCTCACAAACTAGATGGCTTTTCTCTTTTGCTCATAAAACATATATAAGCCCAAACAATAAAGGAACAGCACCTACACTTTTACAGTTCTTCACTTAACTTACACTGTTTTCTCTGTTAAGTTTTATTCTAGAAAAGGAGAAATGGCTACACTTTTGTTTTCTAGTGTTCATTTAGTTGATGTAGTGTTACTCATTTGCTTGGCAGCAGTATTACTGCTTGAAAGCAAGCTAGGGAAAATGCTAATTACTTCTGTTCTAATGTGAGAACTTAATTTCAGATTGCAGACAAGGTTGTGCAATGCCATTCTTGTCTTTATTGTAATCTTTCCATGGAAAGAGAAATACTTTTTTTCCACATTAACAAAAGTACACAGCAGGCCAGTAATTGGAAAAATTGGGCTTTTTTCTTGTTTGTGGAACTAATACTCATCTGAATATATCTGATGAGGGCTTAAAATATTCTGTCTTTAAACAAATAGATTTATTGTCTCATCTTCTGAGGCCAGCACGTCTCATCATGAAGGCTTTGGAAAAGACTCATTGGTCTTTAGTTGAACACACAAATACTAGAAACCCCAAACATCCCTTGTGCTCTCCTTCAGCATCTGAGCTCTACTGATGCTGTAGAAACATGCCTGTAAAAAGAGCTCAGTTCTTTGCAGTTAGGAAACAGCAAAATGGCACAGAACTGTGATGTGATGAGACTTCTGCTGCAGTAGATCTAGTTGGGATCAGAGCAGGCCACATCATTTTATCCTGTGATTCGTAACACAAAGGTCATAATAAAATAAATGATAAAAATAGAGGAAATTGGTGTGTGTGTGTCTGAATTCAGCATTGGGATAATCTGCTAATGTGTGCAATAACAGAGGAACCTGATCATGATAGATGGTTTGTGGAGATTGGGATTTAATGAAGCCCTGCCTTCCCTCAGCATTTCTTGTGGGAGAGAGAGGTAGAAAATGGTGCGTGACACAGAACAGAAGCTGTTTGCAGCAGGCTCCTCTCTGTTGCCCTTCTCTCTTCAGAAATCTGTTCATAAGCTTTTCAAAGGTGAACTTACTAAGTGGAGTCTTGCAGACTGATTTATACAGCCTAATTTGTATTATCCTCTGGTTTTGCCTAATTTACCTTGGATAATTAAGAGCTGACTCCAGCCATGACTAAAACAGACAAGCTCCCTCCCATTCTTTTATTAATTAAACAGTCTTCCTAAGAAACCTTGCTTATCAGTCTCTGGAGCTTGTTAACATTTTGGGTTGTTTTGTGAAAAAAACCAACCAAACAACACTAATTTTATTTTTTTGCTTTCCCTTTCATTTTTGTAGTAGTCATCATTAAACGGTGGAGTTCACTTTCACCTAAATTCCCTTCCACTCTCAGCCAGTTTGTGCCTCCTAGTCAGCAGAAGATCTGAAATAGCCACTCCCTTAATGGCTTTCTTCACCTTCTGAAGAAAAGAGCTGTCCCCAGCATATTCCAAGAACTTGTTGGACTGTCTCTGTCTTGTATTTCTTTTCCAACAGGAAAAAAAATATTCCAAGAAGTAATTAAAGCCGTCAGGTTCTGTCCTTTTGGAGGCTTTCCTTTCTTGATCAAAAAACAGTTTTCTCTCCACCCAATTAACTAGCATATAATAAATTTCTATCATAATACACTCTGGCTTTCCCCTTTCATCTTTTTCCAGGATTAACAAATCTTCATTTTACCTATTCCTGTACTTCACAGAAACTGTTCTTGATATACAGTGCAACTTTGTTTCTCTTTCATTTTGTTCGACTTCATAAATAGTGGTAGTAAACCAGCAGGAAATTAAAATGTTTAAAATCCCTTGTTTGATAGTGTTACTCAGTGAGTAAATGTTTTGCCCAAATTATAAGGCAAAAATGTTTCCTCTCACTACATTGGTTTTTTTTAGGAAAGATGCAACATCTTTCTATATCAATATTGTTTTCTCCTCAAATACCTTTGATGCTTCTCAGGTACCTCTGGTGTACTTCTGGTTCCGTACAAAGATTTCCACTTCTTTTCCCTTTGCAAGGTCATCTGGAATTTATCACTTTGCTTTATTTTAAGCTTCTGACTTGAACTGAAAATGCCAGCTATATAACAATAAAAGAGCTTTAAAGTGCTCTTATCAAACATACAATTAGCATATGTTTATTAACTCAATGGAGGTCGTTAGATTTACAATAAATTAATAAAACATACAAGTTTAAATGGACATTTCATTTTCATTACTCTTCCAATCCTGTCCTGTTTAACGTGAAAAACATTTGGTTTATGAAAACAAAGGTTAGCAGTTGATCTTTTAGTATTTTGACACTATTAATTACTTTAAAAAACAAAAACAAACCCAACCATAAATCATTTCTAAATGGCAGTTCTGCAAAATATTCTCTTTCTAGATATCTAAACCTCAGCTCATTCCTTCTCCTTTTCCCAAATAATTCACTGCATCCCTGGTTCCATTTGCACAATACGTTTTTTCTCGGTGGAGAGAAATGGGAGAGGTGTTTGGTGTCTGCTGAGTTTGTTTGCAAATGAAGGCAAAACAGCTGGATTAGATTCCTGTTTATATTTAGAATGTCTGCAGATCCACACTGAAGGTTATTTGAGCTGTCATATACTACGTGGAGTAAGTAGCTGTGGCCATAATGTTATGACTTTATATCTTTAAGACTGTTTAATTACTAAACAATGTAGCCAGTGGTCTCCCTATGAATGAAGAAACAACTTCCTGAACAATTGATTTTGTTTTCTTTGGATAAATAATAACTCCATTTGAGGATCACACGACAGATAAATGTATGCTTTGCAGTCATATAGCTATAGTAGTGACAAAATACTAATACCAGTTGAGGAGGAGTCTTACCTGTTGTATGGCAAACTCAAATGACCTTATATTATATAGTTAAAGATAAATAAGCTTTAAGATGATAAGTTTCCATATAATTAAGCTGAAAGGCAATTTTTCTTGCAGAGGAAATGTCAAATTTAGGTTGGCTTCTGCTGATAAATGAGTGAATGAAAATAGTTTTTAATCCTTCAGTATTTACGCATTTCCTGTGCACCAAGATCACCAAAAAAATCTAGACTTGAAAATTCCATGTGGGATTCTGAGGCCTAAACAGTTTCTAAGTCACGTCCATGTGCTCCATTGCTGTCTCTCCTTTTACACTGGGGTGTTGATTAGTCATATTTTCAGACCTATAACCAGGTACCTGTCTAAAGGTTTCTCAGGATTCTCCATCTAGATAAGAGTTCTCACACCTACCTGCTACCTGAACAAAGCCACTGCCTTTCACACAAAGATTCAGTCCTATGACATGAATATTTAACAAAGGGAGCTGGGTGGAGTACTTCTTACACCCAGGTGTGGCTATGGAAGCCCATTTTGATTCTGTGTCAAATTACTGGATTAAATGAGTTTATTCTATCACTGCCTTTGCCATATTCCTGAGACAGCAGATATGCAGATCCCTAATTCCTCCTGCTCCTTTTAACTCATCTTTCAAGATGATAGCTTGTTAAGGGCTAGAATATTTTAATTTGGGATTCTTCATCTGCTTTTTAACTTGAGATTGCAAGAAGAGAAGGCATCCTTCTGCCTCGAGTCAGAAAGCTAAACAAAACTGGTAGCCAGAAACCTATGAAATAAGTCATGCAGAGGCCAAGATGATTTGCTGGTGTAGGTTCTCTAAACGGCAAAAAAAGGAATAAAAAAAAAATTTCAGGAGAGCACCAACCTGCCTGTTAAGATTGAAGGGGAGAAAGTAAGGGGAAATTATATGATGCTAGAGGATTTTTGTCCCTTGAGGTGAAGGGCATGGATAGCAAGGCTCTATATGGTGTATGTGTAGCAAGAGGGGCACAGATGGGGAAGAGGGGTGAGCTTGTTCTTGGTTTTGTTTTGTTTACTTTTAAAATCTGGATAGGTCCTCAGCAGTTTGGAATAGGTTATACCTTTCCAGTTAATTAAATGTTGCTGCAGGACAAAGTTTTACTGTATTACCTGGAAAACAAACCGAACAAACAAACAAAAAACAAGGAAAAAAGCCTGCTCGGTGCTGTGCTGGCCATCTGGATTCTTGCCAGAGTTTCTATCTGCTTAACTCCACTTAGGCTCAACTTTTGTCTGAAATAATGGGCTTTGATCTGATGTTTTTATTTAGATTTTTGGTTTGGTTTGGTATTGGTTTTGTTGTTTTTTTTTTGTTGTCTTCAGTATAACTATTGTGCTCTTTACCTGGTAATATTACTGCCATTATTTGTGTGGGAAATACAGCAAGGGTGACTCCAGCTGGGTTGTAAGCCTCACTGACAGCACATGTTCAGGGCAGACAGTTCGTGGCTATTGTGTGATGCTTCCAGTCACCTTCCTTCCCCGAGTGTAACTCGTTTCCCTGAAATAATGGTCACCCTTTCTACCTCCATCCCAAGCTTAACAAGTTGAATCATTTTCCTCTCCTTTCCTCTTCTTTTTCCTCTCCTTTCTTTTCTTTTTCCTCTCCTCTCCTCTCCTTTCTTTTTCCTCTCCTTTCTTTTTCCTCTCCTTTCTTTTCCCTTTCCTTTCTTCTTCCTTTCCTTTCTTGTTC
>VWZY01008751.1:72879-87960 GCA_013399075.1 Chloroceryle aenea | reverse complement strand
TCTTTTCTTTTTCCTCTCCTTTCTTTTCTTTTTCCTCTCCTTTCTTTTCTTTTTCCTCTCCTTTCTTTTCTTTTTCCTCTCCTTTCTTTTCTTTTTCCTCTCCCTTCTTCTCCTTTCCTTTTTCCTTGCCTTTCCTTTTACCTTTTCCCTTCCTTCCGTCCTTCCTTGAATTCCCCGTTGTTACTAGACAGATAATCTCTTTATAATCCCCACAAAAAGCTGTTTTAAATTTTAAAGCATATTTTTTAGCCTCTTTTAATATCCAGGTCTGTTTGAATGTCACAGTTTAGGATCAGGGCAGCTCCTTAGACACTGAATCACCCACATGTTATGTGCCTCTAGTGCACTAATTTATGGGAAATCTGGACAGAAAAATCTCTTTGATTTAGATCAATCAAAAAATGCAGCAATAGAGATTTTAATAAACTGGAATATATATAGGAATTTATGTTTATATACATCTACATGTATACAGATGTATGGATGTACATTTAAATGTATCTGGAGTATTGTGTCCAGTTCTAGGCTCCCCAGTTCAAGAGAGACACAGAAATTCTGGAGAGAGTCCAGCAGAGAGCTACGAGGATGCTGAAGGGCCTGGAACATCTCTCTTGTGAGGAAAGGCTGAGAGCCCTGGGGCTGTTTAGCCTGGGGAAGAGCAGCCTGAGAGGGGATCTTAGGAATGGTTACAAATCTCTGCAGGGTGGGGGGTCAAGCAGAAGGGGCCAGTCCCTTGTCAGTGGTGCCCTGGGATAGGATGAGAGGTGATGGTAGCAAGGGGAAACACAGGGAAGTTCCATCTCAACATGAGGAAAAACTTCTTTCCTATGAGGGTGACAGAGCCTGGAACAGGCTGCCCAGAGGGGTTGTGGAGTCTCCTGCTCTGGAGACTTTCAGAACCCTCCTGGATCTGTTCCTGGGTGATCCTGCTTTGACAGGCAGAAAGACTCAGTGTCCAGAAGTCTCTTCCAGCCCCTAACATTCCATGATACTATGATTCTATGACTCTCTGAATTGAAGAAGGTTTGGAGGATGTTAACCATAAGCCACGGATTTGGGATTTCTGTCCTGATGCATTTGTAAGAATTGAAGAGAACGATATGTAGAGAAAAATGGAAAGAGATCAAATGTGATGAAGCATGGATCACATGAGACTTCATTTCCAACACTGAGAAAGCTCCATTATTCACTGGCTGTATGTCTTCTAATACAGAATTTAATAGGCTGTTACTGTGCTGGCCAGCACAGCAATTCCTTATTGTGGTTTAAAATGTCTAGGAATACATAAGAGCATTGTAATAGTTTATCTAAGTTGGTTTTTTCCTTGTATCCTACCTATGCAATTTGTTCTTATTCTTGGGCTGCAGCTGTGCTGTGGTTTGGGCAAGAAGGTGATGTTAATAACAGAAGAACACTGAAGTCTTTACTTTGAAATTCATGGGGGATAAAAAAAAAAAAGTAATACAGTTTTCAGACCAAACCAGTTGAGTAGGGTAGAGGGATGTGGGAAGGGTAAAAGAATGTCTCATTTTGTCCTGTCCATGACAGCATTTCTTAAATGGTTGACAAAAGATTTATACACTTAGCAAATATTTAATTTGCTCCATCCTTTAACCTTTTAAAGTTTTTATAGGCTGTTTAGCTCTGAGTCATGCTACGTTTTGCAATACTTTGAGATGATTAACACTAAAATGTTATTTCAGAATTACTTAGTTGATAAATATGCAATTCATAATTAAAAACACAACACCAGCACAAACAGTAAAAAGCAAACATAATTTAAATAGTACTGAAATCATCATGGAAGCCAGAAAATACAAACCTGGGACAGAATTTAAGTCACAGTGGTGTCTCCCAGACATCAGTTGTGCTCTGAGAAGCCACTGTATCTTAAATTACTTGTCCACAGTATTTGGTGAGTAGTGTCATAAACCAGTAACCTGAAATGATACAACAGAATGTTTAAACCCACAAAGGACAGTGGCAAAAACTTTGAGTGTGTCTAATGAAGCACTTTCCATTGAAAGAATCTTTAAGAGCATGGGCTACATAGACGTGTATGAATTGGCACTGTTGGCAGTGTTGGCTACCATCAGTATATTTGACAGAAAGGGATGCTCAGGATCATGGAAACAAAGCCAAACTGGCCCCAGCATGCAGAGATAATCTTTGTGTAACACCACTTGCTAGCAAGAACTCACATGCAAGCCAGCTTCTCCTAAAGAATAGTGCTAAATAACAGCAGATGACTGAACTATGCTGTTTCTTTCAGTATTAATAACATACTGTGCTGTGTTTGCTATAAATATTTCTCAACATTGACCCTAAAAACTATATAAGTAGCAGAGCCCCTCTACAGGCAATTTACTTTTTGTAGTGCACGGGTATTTTTGTACCTGTAGAAATGCTGCATCAGGACAATGGGGACAGCCATCCATGGTTGCAGGTGATCACTGGTGATGCTTCTCAGGCTGACAGAACTTAGATAGCATGTCTGCTTTAAAGAAATAAAGATCATTGTGATATAAATTTGTGTACATCAAGCACTTTTGCTTTTGGGCTGCAATATTTGCATGTCCGTTGCTTCATCTGTATCTGTTTTTTCTCAAGGCCTTGACAGGAGGAGGGAGAGGGGACAAGAGGGATACCAAGAGAGGAGAGGCTGAAAAGGTTGCACTAAATCAAGCCAAACCCATCAATGCGAGAACCATTAATTGTTTGTCAGTTCAATCCACAGCAGATTGGAAAGAAAGCAAACCAGAAAATATAAGTAGCAGGATTCAGAAGACATAATAAGCTGTTTCTGGCATTTAAATGGTTTCAGTTACCTGCTGTCAGGTTTGCTTTTCTGGGCTTCTGCTGTAAGTCTGGATTATTTTATGGCTCTGCTTAAAGAACTGCCATTCTGGAACTGCACCCCCAGAAGAGTAAGCCAGGCTTTTCATTCTAACACGACTGAGCTGTGTGAGACACACAACAGAAATAAGAATTCCCAAGTTAAGAGTATCCATAATGGTCTGTACCTTCTGCCCAGTTTTCCTAGGACACGGCAATCATCCCTGGCACTCCAGCAGAGATGCTCTGGATGCAAACTGATGATTCTTTCGTAGAAGAAAATGCCAGGTGCCCTCAAATCAACCACGTTTGTTAATGAAGAAGACAGTGATGCAGCAGCCAGTTACACACGCACAGCTGTACTTACTGTGTAGGCAGAGACCAAAATTCTGAGAAGTCCCAGTGTCAAAAAGCTTGGATATCAGGTCCAGTGTAAAACTTCCTGATTATTATGATTTAGCTTTGTAACACAGCTCACTGAGGACCTGCTCATCCTTTTATCTTCCTAAAAGTCTGGAAATTTATGGCTAATTACAGCACAAGAGAATTTCTCAGCTATCCGTGACAGCACCTCACTGAGTATTGCTCAACAAAATTACTTCTCTGCTTAATAAAATACCATTCTGCTGACTAGACTGATGGCATCATGGCAATTTCCTTGTCAGTCCACTTTTTTTTGTCTGTATTCCTACCTCTTTATTCTTCTTATCCCCACCTGAACCACAATTTCATTGTGGTATTGACTTCAAAAGGTTTTCATTTTGCTATTTCCAACCTAGCTTAAGACACCAACTCTTGTATTTCCTAAAAATAATATCTAGGTTATGTCCACTTCATATGTCTGGTTCAGAGTAGTTCTCCCTTCTTATTTCTGCTGCTTTTTCAGTGAGGAGTTCCAGCATTTAAGATGCGGTTGATTGCAGGTGTACAGGACCACAGTTGGCAGCTAACATGGGCCTCAGAGAAGTGCAGGAGACAGGGTGGAAGATGGCATGTAGTTCATGTAGTTATCTTACCATTTTCATAGGAGGACCATAGCCATGTGGAATCTGGCTTGTAGTCTCACACTTTGGCATTCAAGTTGGCAATAAATACAGTGAATCCAGAAGGTTCCCTCCATTCCTTTAGAATATAAATACATTTGAAGGCAGAGTAGGAATACCAGTAGATGCTTACTCTGACAGACACCTTTCAAGTACTTAGGAAGTTTATTGAGGAGATTGTTGAGCTTTTTCACATACAGTTAAAAAAAAACCCCAAACCGTAACATGTATTGGCAAAGCTTAGGTGTAATTTACTCTTGGCTGGCAACTTAAGACAGATGTGACTTGGAAATCTCTCCTTGCAAGCAGTTCCAGACATCCACCTTGATGCAGAATTAGAAAAGGGCTATGTCCAACTTTACATTGGACTTGAATCCTGCATAGTCTTCACGTTGAGCTGTGTTTGGAATGTAATTTCATCTTGGTTATTGCATGTTCCATGTAATGCTGTGAACAAACTTAGAGGATACGATGGGTGAAAATGTGTTTCTGTTTGAGAGGGTCAGCAGCAGCTTATAAGACAGTGAGGTGAGCAATGGTCCTGGAATGTGATAGTGCTGAGGTCTTCAGGGCTGTGTTGCTGAATAATCCACAGTCCCCCAAGCAGTGACAAGATAAAAGGCCTATCAAGCTGGCACAACACTGCACTTTGCAGGAGTGAGATATTGTGGAGAGCCACATGCTCGGAGTGAAGGCAGTGAACCATTCATGTACTGCACAGTGTTTAGCAGGTCTGTCATCAGTGATGAAGCACGGACAGTACATGAGTCTGGTACTGGTGACATGGGAGTGTGAACCAGGCAGTCCAGTGTTATCAGTGGCCATTCTTTATCTGCCCCACCTTTGTGTATCATCGTGCCCAACACCTAGCTACACAGCGTTTCAACATTTCACTGCTGTTGCTCATGCTTGTATGTAACTCTCAGGATGACACCAGGCACTTTACTGCCTTCTTCCCAAAGGGCTCACCCCTCCCTTCTCTTTCCCTTCATGAGTACACTCCTGGGAAGTTGCTCTTTGAATCGCCAGGGGTTTGTTTCTGGCCTCCACGCTGCTCTGCTGTGCAGGGATCTGTGTGGAGAGCTGTAGACTGTTTCACATCATGCTTTTTTTGTACTGCTTCCCACACTTGTGCAATGTGTTGGAATGGTTTTGGGACCTTGGCAGCTAGCTGTGCTCTCTCCTTGGGTGTTTCCCTGTTTCCATCTTGCCATGCTATGTGACCAGGTGGCTCAGCATATGCAGGGTACACCTGCAAACCCTCAGATCTGAGACGGTTGCGACACAAAACTTTTAGTAATTGCTCATTCCTCCTGACCAGGCTTTTGCCACTTTATACACTATGTAATGCATAGAACAATTAGGAATGTGTATATATATACATATATGTATAATTTATTTCTCTGTAGTTCCAGGTGCAGTATAATAATGGGTTTACAAAGGGTAGTCACGAAAAACTTCATCTTTCTGGTTTTATTGTGTTGAGAAATGAATTTTTAGTCAATAAGCTGGAATGCTCCTTCACTTAGCCCTTTAAAACAAGCACTGCTGTGGCTCAAGAGCCACAGAAGCAAAGTGTCATCCACTTTAAAAAACAATTGGGTAAGATTTAGAGAAATGTCCCATTCCTACAAACTAGTATTGTTCATAGCATTTTCAGAATCACAGTGGGTAGCAGATAAGTTTTGAGTTTGTTGTGGTTACAGGCATTATCTGAAGATTTAAATATAATTATAATATCCTAGAATTAATATAATGGGGTTTTCTACAAACTTTTTTTTATAATGGAACTTGACATATTAATTTCCTTTAAATTATAGCTTATGACATGCAAATAAAAATATATCCTCTTTTCTTCTGACATCTTTACAATTCCCCTCCCCACCTTTCTTTTCTTTTCGTTTTACCAATTTAATTTCCAGGGTCTATTTGCTGGAAAAGAGAGTAATCCTCTAGGAGGAAAACAGATTGGAAAGTGCAGCTTGTGAAAAGTCTCAAAAATCTGAACAAGCTATGCCATAAATGTTTAAAAACCAGAATTTAGGTAAAAAGAACATGGAGATCTATTTACTTTTATGTATTTCATCTAGAAAAACTTGTGATTTTAGAAGGCTTATCAGTAGTAATTCTGGGTATTCCCCTTCCTTCTTCTCCAGGGGAGTTTTGATTGTTTTGCTTCTGGGAATGCTGAGGGTATGGCTTTTATTTGGCATGTAAGAGTTATTTTTTATCAAGTAAATTTCTGGACCTGGAAAGGAAAACCCCTTGCCAAATGTGAAAATGGTATAAACAGCTCGTGAGAGCTTTTTCTAAGTGACCTCCCAGTGAAACAAAAGCTCACCCTGCTTGTTGCTGGCTGCTGTTCAGAGCCTTGTGCACAGCTGGGAAACTGAAGAGACTTGTCAGGTTCATCATGTGGCTGGTTGGGAAAGCCTGAGTTGCAGCAGAGGCAAGAGATGGGAGTCACCTTCAGTCAGAAAGGGTAGGTAGCTAGCTAGAGGAAAACCATACAGAATAGCAGAGGTTTGTCTTCCCACCCTCTTCCCACTGGGTGCCAAGATGGTGTGGGAGGGAAGCAGCAGAGTAGGAATGGGAGAGAAGACACACACCTGCTTTCTATGTAGAGGAAGCACTTGTGGTCCACCAGGTCTTCACAGTAGACATCCAGCTCCCTTCTATATCCTCAAGTACTGACAAATAATGGAGCACGCTTATGCTAAATGGTCCCCAACAGTTGCTAGTGGAGTGTTTCTACCATGTTTTATTTAAAAAGGATCTAAAATAGTTGGAGCCCAGTGCTAGAACTGTTGTAGTTAAAACTGCATGATGCTTTTAAGGGTTAGCTTTCAAAGTACCTTTATAATGTCTCTTGTTCTAAGCCACAGACAGCCAAAGACAGTCCTAGAGTATGCTGGATTGGCCTATGCCCAAACTAACATTTTACTCAGAAATTCAAGTGCAGAAGCACTTGTGTATTGCTTGATGTTTCCTGGAAATACTATCATTTCTGAACAGTGTAGCTTCATCCAGTTGGATCACATTCCCTGCTGGTTACTGTTAATCAACAAAATAGATTTTGATAGGTAAGACCTGAGAGATATATATATTTTTAAGAATACCAGGTAGAAGTTTGAACTTGGATAAAGCCACTAGTAACAGTAGTGAGATACAAATGCTATTGTAGTTGTACGTCTTCAGCAGCTAACGTTTAGTCGTCTGGTGCACAGTAGGATAACACATCAGATCTGGAAGAATGTATCTGTAATAGCAGGAAAACACAGCTCCCTTTTCCTTCAGAATCATCCATCTGTTTTCTGGCCAGACATACTGCTTTATATACTAATGGTTTATATATTAATTAGTTCCGTTCAGAGCCTAAACCAAACACACCTAAGAATGGAAATGCGTTTCATAAAACATTTTCTCTTGCTTAATGGTGGATATTGGGTGGTACTGATGTAATCAGATTAAGATGAAAGAGTTTGCAGGACTGTTCCACTCGCTTTAGGTTTTGCCCACTGAACTGCAAGGAACCAGTGGGTTTTGAGTCGCTGCTATCTTCTCTGTACTGGTTTTATAAAGTTAATTGTAATTAATAATAAGGCAATTCTCTGCAATAATTATTATAATAATTAGTTTGAGGGAATTCTGGGCGCCTTAGGTGAACACTGTTACTTAGAATAAATGCTGATGTGTAACACTGGAATTCAAATGTAAAATGAGATGTCCAGCCATTTTTCTGAAGTAAGGATGAGGTATTTTAGTATCTCTGGTTCCTTGTACTTAATACTCTTCATCTGTACATGATGGAAAAACTGTACATCAAAGAAGTTATCAAGGGATGTAAACACTTTATACACTTTACCAAAGGGCTCTTTGAAGCACATAGACTATCAAGCTCAAATTTTCCAACGCACCTGCTGTGCTGGGTGCCTGCACATTGCAGTGTTGACTTGAGACACATTTCAGTTGAAAGGATCTGGTTGTTTAAAAGTTCCGAATGGTACCCTGGCCACATTGTGTAACTGAATTTACACAACTTGTGTGGAGGGTAGAGGTTCTATTAATTTAATACTGAATATGTAAATCCATACTATGATATATATTTATATAGAAACAATAAATATTTAAATACACGTTGGTTAAATATTGTTATTTTTCATCCTACTAAATGGGGTTTAGAGTCATAAGCATACACTTCTTTTTTTCCTGTTTCAACAACACAGTGGTCAGAAGGATGGCTTTCTGCCTCTTGCCCTGTGCTGTGTCAGTGTATCTGCTACTGTTCCCCAACTGGGGAAAGTCCTCACTTGCAGTTTTCCATCTCTAGTTTCAGACTATCTACTTTACCCAATTTTAAAAAAAATGCCAGTTTTCTAAATTTCAAATGAAGTTGTAAGTTACATTTAGGTATCTAGAGGTAGAGCTCTGAAGCACTACACCACTTAGTGCTTTAGTTCAACTCCTAGGCATATTTTGCCTAGATTGAATGAGGCTTGTAGGTAAGGACCCAGTGCACAGAGAGTGAGACAATCTATATGCTTCATCTGCTGAGCACTTAGAGCTAGCTAACAAGAAAGATTGGGCACAGGAGCATAGCAGAAATCCTGCCTTGCTCTCCAGCTACGTGCAGAGTCACGCAGAGGTGCAGAAGGTATCCCAGAAGGAGTCAGCTCAGTTAGCCAGCACAGAGTAGCCACATCAGTGCTGTGTTTTGCAAAGGCTAATAATACCTGTGGCTCCTTAGGATTAGTTCCTCTTTGTCCCATAATCATTTAATGTAAAAACATATAAGCAGTCTTAAGGAGATGGATTAGAGTATTTGGAATGAGATCCAAGGATTACAATGAGTTTGACACCTTTAATACAATTTCCAGTCTGATTTCAGAGGTGTTTTCAGTGGGCATAATTTGTCTTCTGGAAATACGTATCAATTTTACCGTATCTAAGTGCTTAGCAAAGAAATAAATTCAGATGGCTACTTAATATGCTCTTTCTCAGACGAGAACAATGCCCAGTGGCATTTATAGCTGACCTACCAGCAGGTTTTTTTTGACTGTAAGCTCAGTAGTATTAGTGAAAACCATCACTTAGCTCTAGTACCAGTTTTGGATTGCTCTGGGAATTTACTGATGCTTTTATGAAATTCTTGCCCATTTTCTGAAATGCTACAAGACTTTTTCAAATATCATACACTTTCTAGACTGTGGAGCTCCTGTTGGCAGCAACGATTTTGCCTGAAAGCAAGGGGAAGAGATCAAAACTGATAGTACCTAAGAAAGAACTGATTGCTGGAGATACAGAGCTTAGTCTGTCGTACACACACTCTTAGATTTGCAGCAAAAGAATCATAGATCTTATCTTCAGTAATTGTACATAAAAACTTAATCTAAAAGGAATTGGGAAGTGTTATGGTGAGCTATAAATCTAATGTAGACAATTTAGATTAAATTTCTATTTATCAATAGACACTGTTTATAGAGTCAGTGACAGGACACTGCACGCTCTCACAAAACACAACAAGAGACTTAAAAACCTAGAAGAAAGAGATTTAGTAAATGCAAAGCCACTTATGTAACAGGTCCTTTATCATTCTGAATTGAATTCAGAATTGAAAGATGAAAGTGGTTACCTTTACTAGTTGTGGCTTCTGGTTAGGGAGACCTAAAAGACTTCCAAGCCCCCCTCTTGCCCTCAAAATTGCTTTTGTTATTTAACCTCTATTGCTTAACAGAAACAGTACTTTCAAGGTCTTGTCTCTTACAACAAAACACAGATAATACACGTTTATTTTCACTCTTTACCTCAAAAGAGGTGATGTCTCACTAAATCTTTACACTTATCTAATGATACAGCTCTGATCCAGACTTGAAATCCTGAGAGCAGCGATGGCCTCGGCTAACTCATAGCAAACTTTCTCACCTTCCCTTACAATGAAAGACAAAGAATGACAAGGACAGTAATTTATGTTAATGCTAATTTTTGCATACAATTTTATTTCTGGAAATCTTCCAAGTTCAGGAGAGTTTAAATATTCTCTCATTTCTTCAGTGTTGAATGATCCCTACTCCTACTTTTGGGCTGCTTGTTTTCTGCTTTTTTCAAATTGCTTTTCAGTGTCATTTTTGCACAAATCACTAGAAAAATACAGATGTAAAATGCCAACTCGGGAAGCCAAACAACCAAGGATGCCTGCTTAAATGAATCTCTTGCTGAATAAAGACACAAGTGGGGGTTTTTTTTGCTTAAATGTGGATCAGAAAACAGTAACCGAGTTTGTGAGAACCATCGTGTGTGGTATATTTTTTCTACTGTTGCATATCTACGTTCTGGTATTGCATGTTAATTAATGCACGTAAGGCTTTTGCCCAACACGAACTTCATAGTTCTTTGCAACAGGTTCTGTGCTTCTGTAGAGGTGCTTATTGAAGAACTCGCTGCCACCCTCCTGCAACTCTCTCTTCAATCCTCTAATTGAGTCCCTTTCATACTTGTAATTTGTCTGCCAAATGACATATCAGTTGGAAAGGCTCAAGTCAGATACTACTTCCTTTTTTTTTTTCTTGTTTTTAACTGACTGCTGTCAGAAGAAAGAAGGGGTTAAAGCGTGGGAGGATTGCTAAGAAAAAGGGTTTGGTTAATGACACGCAGGACTGCATCTCACACACCATAGTTTGTTTATTCTGCTGTAAAGAGCAAAAAGAATTATCATCATCATGGTAAGGCAAACAGCACTCTCTTTTTTTTTCCTTCTTTAAACTCCTCCAGAAATATTTGGATTAATACATGATTACTTTTTCAAAAAAAACCCCTAAATCCACTGATCTCCGTTGGTTTTCTAGAGTGTCTCTTTAACTGACAGATGCTACTGTTGACAGAAGGGGAGGGGGTAAAGATTTTAGTATATGGAAATAACTAGCTCTGGGGAAGAGGAGATGGGAGCAGGCATGCCTTTCTGACATGCCTGCTCTTTTTTAGCAACCTCTTTTCCTAAAGAACTCACGTCAGGATCTGTTCAATTTTTCTTCAGGCTTCTTTGTCTTTCCTGAGCTTTTTCAAGAGATTTCTGTTTATTTGATTTTGCAGGATTTGCTTCTTTTAGCTTTGCTGGGGTTCTTTGATCCATCTGGTATCTAACTCTCTGTGTTTGGCACCTAGGAAGTAATGTGGGATTTATATTTATATTGATGCTTTTTGAGCTGATGATATTCTTTCAAAAAATAAAAATCAGTTAAATATGCAGGGTCATTATTCTCATTAGTCTACATGCTGTTGCAAAACGGTCGATTTTCAGGACATTTGAACTAAAAATTTAGTTTTACAGGGGAAAAAAAATAGACTGGAAGCAGATAGGAATTGTTCTCTTGGAGAATGTGAACTGCTTTGCTGAAATATCCTGACTTAGAGAATAGAAAAAAGAAATAGTTTGGGGAATATTATGATGATTAAGAAAACTTAGGTTTGTTTCACTCCACTCTGCTCAACAGTCTTTTGTTTATAGCTCCTTGGTTATTCAGGTAAGTTCCCCAATCTAGCTAACTACATTCCCTGTATACAGAGCTCAGGTAATGCTGAAAGGGTTTAAAATCCACCTCTTGCTGTTTATATCCTCTTAAGTGTAGCAGGAAAAGAGATGGAAGAGGGAGGGAGGGAGGAAATTCTGTGCTAGAGTGGACTTGTTAAATTTAAAGTGTATTTCTTTGTCTGCCTCAGAGGAGGACACTGTCAGCTTGGAATCTGAGCCATTTGAAAGAAAAGCTAAACAAGTGGAATGTGTACGTGCTAAACTCTTGGTATTTGTAAGAATTCAGAGTGTGGTTTAAAATAAGTTGTACTTTTTGTAACAGTAACCCCTCTTCTGTGGCTTTGTGAAGGGTCAGCAGAGACAAAAATTATTAGATTGGACTGAAGTAATTCAGATATTGTTGACTGAGGGCAAGGCAACTGGTTACGTTTATAAATCATTTAGGTTAACTTGAAACAGAATTGCTTTTTCCTCACAGTGAATCACCAAAAGGATTGTTTCAGGTCCAATGTTTTGTTAAGTATAATTTCTTCCCCATGTTTTAAAACAAGAACACAAGCAAAAGCAGTGAGCTTTTCTTCTGTCTGCAGCTCCCTCTCTCTCTGCCAGTAGTCAGGGCACTCACCTGTAGGAGAGCGGTAGGAAAACTTCTCTCTGTAGGACTGGAAACAGGGACTTGAGTGGGTCCTTCTCAGACTTTTATCTCTTAGCCTTTATTTGTACATCCTTCCTTCTAGTTTTCCTGGTAATATTTTTACAGCACATTGTGCCAGCAATGCTCCAGATGAATTTTCAGCCTACTAAAGCCTGGCTCTGCTAATGTTGACTATTTCAGTCTGAGTCGCTGCAGAATGCTAGAGCCTGGAGAGTAGCAGCTTGGTTATTTAAATGGTTTTGGGTAATGTACTTTTTGGGCTATCACGTGACTGCTGGAACTCTGAGGCTTTCTGTTTCTCATGGTTGTGAGAATTACAATATGTGATTTAAATGTACCCAAAGTTCCTGGTGTTGCAGGATGAACTTTATGCATTAGAATTGTTCAAGATCGAAGGGTCTCGGAGGTTTTCGTGCTGCTTGAAATGCAGTTATTTATGACCTTCTAGGGAATGATAAAGCTCAAACTTACTCTTCACCGACTATAGTTGGTTGGTTTTTCCCCTCTGAAGGTGAACGTATGCTAGCAAATAAATGCTTAGAGAACTGTCCACACTAGTATTACCACCTCTTGGTTACCACAGAGTTGCTAATGACTAGTAAAAATACTACCTTTTTGTATCATGTGCGCTCTAAGAAGTGTTTTCAGTCATGTTCAACTGACTCAGATGAAGTAATCTAAGAAAACAGCATCCAATTGATCCCTTGAGACACAGCCTGACATTTTGATTCAGCAAATCACAGTAGCTTATGTTTAATGATGTCGTTAAATTAGGGGTTTGGCTGTGGCAACTTACATTAGCTAATGAGAAAAAACCCAGCCCAAAACAGAGGAAATATTTTAATGCTAACATAAACGGGTATGAATAGAAATACAAACAAGATTTACATTTCTTGGTTAAGAAGGCAGCGGTGTGCTTTTAGATCAGAACATGGCTTTAAAGATTGATGCAGTGTCTTGAAATGGCTTCCTCCATGCTGTCCGAGGAAAGGATAGGCGAGTCCTCTGGGTTTTTTAGCTGCCAGCACCTTTGATCGGGGATTTCTGTAACAGCTAAAGTCTCAAGGGTCAGAATGCTTGAGCAGCAACATGTTGAAGAAGCCCGATCTGCAGAGCAAGGATACTTCTTGCCTTCTGAAAATCAAACACTTGAGAAATCAAGCATTCCTGTGCTCTGCTCTGTCAGGCTGGGCCCCACTTCGGAGCCTCTTGAGAAGCTTGGTCTCTGTGCCCTCTTGCACTGGCAATACTGGCTCACCTACATTTATCTGAGTTAAAATACAAGCTCTTCAGGGCAAGTGCCTGGCCTTTTATGTGTTTTGAAAGAGCTGTATATAATTAAAGTACTTTGTATGAAGAAATTACTTCAGAACAGTTTACATAGGGCAGCTATTTCAAGATCAAGAAAAAAATCTTTAGCCTCGTTCCCTGAGGAAACGAGGCTTCTGTGACTGGACTGTCTGTCTGTCCCTCCTCCCTTCCATCCAACATTTTTTGAACTTGTTGGACAGTTTAAACTACGTTTGAAAGGGGGAGATGTCTCAAAGATAATTAAGTTCCCATGGACTTTATGAAAATCATCTGCTGGGAAGAGAGAAATCCAGATCCACAGTTCAAATAACTAATTTTTTCCAAGCCTAATCTTGCAAACCCAAAGCTTCACTGCAAGTGTAATAACGACTGTCAGGTTGATAATGTAATCCCAGCTAATTTATAGGAGTGACAGCTATTATGCACCCAAATCTTAATATGGAGATTTACACCATAATGAAATTAAACTTCCCCTATTTTAGTGTTTCGCAGTTTTTTCGTAAGAACAATATAAGCATCCTTGTCAAACTTGTATTTATTTCAGAGAAATTAGTGTAATTCATCCCTTCTTAGCTTGCTTTAAGTGTTCCTGAAAATGTCGTATTTTTACTTTATTTTTTTTAGGTAACAAGGTTCATTAATGTCTCCTTACCCCTGCCCTGAATTGTTAGCACTGGCAATACATGCAGGGCATCAAGAAATTGGATAGTAATTGAGCTGCATTACTTATGATTGTAGCATCTGATAGGGCAATTTATAGTTGGTTTTGGTATCACTGGAGCACTTTTAACCGTCTGTGCCGTACACACTCAATGCAGCCTTCAAAGCTGTTCTTTAGTTATTGTTTTGGTTCTACTGGCTCAAAGAAGTTGGCGAAGGGAGGGAAAACACAGAGATCAAATTTTCTCCTTTAGAGATTATTTCACTATCTCAAAAAAAACCCCAACAAAACAAACTACCCAAAACTTAAGCTCAAGGTTATCATCACAGACTATTTGAAAGCTGCTGCGGGAAGATAACCATACATGAGACTTTGTTGGTGGTACAGCTGCTTATTGGTTGCGTAAGTAACACACGTAAGAAAGGTAGCTGAAGAGAAGGATTCCCACAGATTTCTGTTGGGTTGCAGTGTGAGAATTCTATCTATTCCCCCGTTTAGGTTTGCTGTACTTCTCATGTGTTTGGGCAAGCCCCGCTGCTGCAGTTTCACTGGCAGTAAGTGGGCTCTGTGGGGCTTTCATGGAGCCACATTTCACAACTCATATTTGAAGGAGTTTTAGAACAGAGGCCAAATGTGTCTGATGATGAAACAACAAAAAAAAAATAGCTAAACACTTTTTCACCCGGAGGAGGAAGCGACCGTGTAAAAAAAGCCCTTATTTTCTATAATAGCCAGAGGGCCAGACACACTGCAGGCCGGGCAGCCCGGCCAGCCGCAGGCAGGTTGACCTGGTGTCTCTCCCTCCTCCGCAGCGCTGAAGTGAGACTCGAGTGGTCCTTCCTGTTGAAGCTGTTCCACTTCATATAAGTAATTAAGAGTTAATTAGAAGAGGACTAGTTTAGCATTCATTAAATATTAAATACTAATTGAGCGCCGGCACCATTAGGCCGGGGAGTCATTCTCACGCCTCCCCGGCCGAGGACAGGGGCAAGCGGGAAGGAAACCGCCTCGGCGTGTGGGGCACCCGCATCGCGGCCGCCTGCAGCCGGGG
>VWZY01008751.1:32219-72218 GCA_013399075.1 Chloroceryle aenea | reverse complement strand
CCGGCCCGCACCTGGCGGTGCCAAAGACGCCTGGGCGCTGGCCGCCGGTCGCGGCGTCTGCCGCAAGAAAGCCTCGAGTTTTTTAAAAGGCGCCGAAGCAGCCTCCGAGCTGCCTGGAGGGACCCGCTGTCCTCGGGAAGTCTGGTCCGCCGAAGTAGGAATTACTGGCGGGGTTTTGAAATAGACATCTCAAAACAAGTATTCATTGGACCGGCACGTAAAAAGGGCTAATATATTAAAATGCAAATATGCACGTATAGTCGGCATTGCTGTTGCGTGTTTCCTGTTTACCATGTTAATTAGAAGTTGTAAGGGAAAACTTGACCAAGTGTAATCCAGAACCGCATTTGACCCAGTAATGCTCATTGAATGATGCAGTGGCTTTTATAGTTCTGGGGTTTCTAGCCCAAAACATAAGCCAGGTATTTATTGGACTTGATTAATGACAGATGTATGAATTGTAGTACAGCTTACGCCTCTGAACCTATTCTTTACCTGCACGAGTGTCAAAACAAAGTCAGCCGGTATGGAGAGGAAAGTTGAACTCACGACTCTTGTTTTTGTAAGGAAAATTTTGCCCTAGCAGTTTATCCCCGGTGCTGCTGACACCAGGATGCTTTCCTGTATTATTTTAGGTGGCATTAGCTGATTGTGCTTGAGATTTCGGATGTGTAATGCTGGTGTTGTAAAGCAAGTTGAATGCACACAGGCAAAAACATAGGGAAGCATCTTGGGATTTTAATTGTTTTTGAGGATTTTGGTTTTCTTGGTGTGTTTTGGGGTTTTTTTGAGGGCTAGCATTGTTCAGTAAGATGTTTTCTTTCCATTCACTCTGTCCTTTTAATTTATAGGTGGTGCTAATACAGTGTATTACAGAAACAATTTTGCCATTAACAAAATGTTTGTTTGTTTGTTTTTATAGTCCACCTCACAAATTCCAGATTCTTCCAGAGAAGAGAATAAAAAGAAACCGGTTTTGGAAAGACTTGGAAATTTGTTTGGTACAGGGAAAAGGAAAAATGTCAAAAGTTCTCTAGAACACTCTTCCCATAGGAAAGGGGAGAGGTCAGTTTCTCCTCACCGAGGGCAGCCGATATACTGTAGGCACATCAAGGAAGAACACGAAGCTCCTCAAGTACACAAGCAAGTGAGAAACGTATGTGCTGTTCCTGAGACACAGCAGTACCATTTCAGTGGGGAAGCAGGCCCGCTGTATCACGATACCATTTCAGAATGGAGCAGTAGGGGAGTCTCTTCGGACAGTGAGTGGTCAGCAGATTGGAGCGGCAGCAGTGAAACCATTAAAAACTCTTTCCTCGAGAGCAGCCTGAATGTGGATGCCCTGGAACTGGAGAAAGAATCCATCACAGATCTAAATAATTCCACAACTCCAGATTTCATCAAAAGCTTGAGAAATTTGTCTAGTGAAGACTTAGAAAAGAGTATCTTAAGCCACAAGAAGCTTGTGAACACGTGGGTGCCCGAGGAGCCTGGGCATGCAAAACCAAAGGATTTGCCATACGACTTGGAATCTGCGGCGAGTGAGCACACACATTCTGCTAGAGTGTTAACAGTTGATATCTATCTAAGAAAAACAGAAGAACTCATTAATGAACCTGTGACTATTGCAGCTGAAGAAAATTACAGTGACTCGGACACGATGGATAAAAAATCTTCTAATAAAAGATCTGGAAAAAGGAGAAAATCTCAGTCAACTAATGACATTCCAAACGGAGAGAGGAACCAGACTGAGACTACTGCGAGAGAAGAATCTGGTTTTGAGGATGATGTCTCTTCTGAGGTGTTTTCAGACAAGATAATAAACTTGGAAAGAAAAGCAAAGTCTCCTCAACAGACTCCTGAAAGGAATTCCTCTTCCCCAGGTAACAGTCAGGACCTAAAAGTTGGATCTGCTCACAAAGGGGCATCTAAAACTGAAGCTGACAAAGGCAAGCAGCAGATCTCAAACACAACCCCTGCAAGGAGAAGATCATATAAAAAGAATCAGTCAGATGCTGTCCCCATTTCCCCGACTGGTTTGAAGGGTCAGATAAAAGATTACTCCTCCAAAAGGCAGCCTTTAGCATCACCAGAGGGTAATCCAGTGACAAAAAGAACTTCGGTGGAAAAGGGAACTGGACCTGTGGCTTTTGGGGAAGACAGCTTGGAGTCTTCCAAAGTTTCTTTGGCTGCTAAAACAGAAGACACTGCCTTGGTGTTTGCTGAAGGCAGACATGAGACCAAAGCAGTAAAGCACGGTAATGGTTCAGATGGAAGAGCTGTCTTGCGTACTGATGGGATTAAAAATGGAGAGCTCTGTACGTCAGCAGAGAGACCGACAAACTCTGATTTAGACAGCTCAAAGCTGAAGAGTTTGGATGCTTCCAGAACAGTCATGACAAAGATTAGCCTGTAAGTAACATAAACTACTTTACCTTATCCCTGTACCTCTAATTCTGCCTGTATCTGTGTTTAGGATTTAGCTACATATCTGTTAGTTATCTAGATTATTTTCAATTAAAAACTGCCTTTTAAAAACGTATCATAATTACAGTTACCACTTACTTGTAGTTTACATGTGTTAAAGCCTGGAAGACTTATTTTTCTATGGATAGGGAATTTCTCTGTATGTCAATACCATGATATGGAATAATTTCAACAAACATAAAAGCTGCTCTGTTGTCATTGTCAGTGCTGCTGTTGTTGCTCAGATTAGGTCAGCTCTCATTGACCTTAATGTAGTTTTGCCACCTGTAGCCAGCTGAAGGGTGTGGTTGAAGCTGTTCTATGTGAAAATCTGTGAGTAAGGGATGTCTTTGAGTTGTTCTTTGAAACGATGTAAATTCTGTAGTTATTTTGTGAAGCAGCATAGAATGCTGTGTAAAACTTGATGCTGCAAATGACAGGATAAATCACACTCTGGGAATTTGAATACATATAGTTGCTTTCGTACGGATGTGCAGGACAAATCATGTAAATTTTTATGCATGTGAGTAACATCAGGCATCTGCAGAATTATGCATATATTAGTTAGCAGGATTTGTTTTTACACTCAAATGATCATCTGTCGAAGAGGTGATCAGTGCTTTGCTGGGATTATAAAGATGTGGATGCATTTATAACTTTTACTGTCATCACTAATACGAGTCTGGCGACTGACTTCCTGCATTTACCATGAATTATTTTATTATTATTGTAATGTCTGTTGTATGGTCATCACAGCCATGTACTCTGCACTATTGCTTTCCTCTTTCTGGTGCATTCATTTGTAGGTGTCAGAGCACCTTGAATCCCATAGGTCACCTGAGGTACTCTGGTTTTTAGAATTGTTGTTCAGTTGTGACAGAGGAATGTAAAGGTTCAGGGTTATGGCTTAAGAAACACATGTTTCCAATTATGATCCCCACATCTGAGAAGCACAGGAGCATTAGGAATGATTTTCTTTGCATAATTTGTAATACTCTACATCTTATTTGTCCATTCATAACGGAATTAAAAGCACCTAGTACTGACAGTTCAGTTGTGGTAGTTTTGTACATGGTGATGCTTTGCCATCTGCCAGTACAGATCACAAATCTTCAACTCTGAAGTTTTGTGTCTTCACAACTTCAAAGGAGAGGTAGCTCTTGTATTTTTCTCTTTGTGTCACTATTGCTAGTGATGATGAAGTTACAGATACTCGTGTGGCTGGATTTCATTTTTATGGCTATCTCCTTGGCTTGCTGAACAATGAATTATCTTCCACCGTGCTCAAAGTAATAGACCAGTATCCTCTCTGACAGCTGTAATTTTAATGAATAAACAGCCTGTTGTAATTCATCTGATTCTGGGGTGTGTGTGGCACTCTCTGCCTTGGACTTATCTGCTGCTGTAGGAACTTTAGCCCTGGGTGGGGACTGCCGTGTTGCATGCAAGGTTCCTGATGCATCTGATAGCTGTCAGTGCACAGTACCACACGGTTTCTTCAGCCAGACAAATTGATACGGTTCCATTCCCTGGTATACTTTGTAGCCATTCATGAGAACACGTGAACTATAAACCTGGATGTAGATTAAGCTGCTGTAAAATGGGAAAGGAGAAGATGGTGAAAAAGGACTAGAAAAAGGTGTGGTTTTGTTCTCACGTTCCTGCTTTGAACTAGAGAATGGGTAACTTTTCCATTTTCAAAGGTTAAAAAATTATTGCTGGGTACTTCACGTGAATCCCTTTCAGGTTACTCACAGACTTGTTTGCCTGCTATAAGATGGATTTTGTAAAATCAAAATAGTTTTCACTTAAAAATGCATGTCTCTTAGTAAGATACCATGCCAATTCTATGAATCAAGTTTCTTTAGAAACAATTTCAAAAGAAGTAGGTTTTGCTGGTTCCCTGCATGTAATGATAGCATTTTCTGTCTTTTTTTTTTTTTCCTTTTATGTCTGTGTGTACTGGACAGCGTGGACATCGCAGGGTACTTTGCTTCTAGCTTTTGAAAGGGAAACCTGTCACGTTTGAGACTAAACTGAGGTTATTGGTACATCTTAATTGTCAAATAAAACCTCAGGCAGTAGTTACTTTGATGTGCTTAGCGGAAAACTTGGTTTCAGTTGTCATATTTGATGTTCAGACATGATTTTGTAGTTGCCTTTACATCTGTGGCCACATTTGACTTACTCTGCTCTGCTAAAGTGCCATTTTCCTTTGCTCACCCCATCTGATGTTTTGGCATCAATGTTCTTTGGCACCAGTTCCATGGTTGACATGGTCGTTTGGACGGAATGCTTCAAATATGTGACTCATCTTCCATGTATGACTACACTGGGAGAGGTTTAACTGCTTGCTTCCACAGGTTAGCTGCAAGGTGTAGCTGAGGAGAAAGGCATCAGTATTTGTCTTGTGCCTGCTTGTTCCTGGCATTGCAGATCAGCAGTGGGTAGTAGGAATCGGGCACACTGGACTGCTTACAAGAAGGCATTTGCACTGTTAATTGCATCTGTCTTTGAATGCTTTTTCCTCATGCTAGAGGAGAGGCTTATAGGATGCTCAGACAACATCTCCTCCTTTTAAACAGGTTTAGAAACTTGGTTCTTGCAAGGAGACCTGCCTTTTGGCTGTATCTAAGATCAGTATTTATTCGTGTGGTAAAAGGTGGAATGAGAAAGATTAGTGAGAGAGGGGGCCAGCTGTAGTGGGTGGAACTCTGGCTGAGCTTTCTATTGCTCCTCAGTCTCATCTGGTTTCCTGCTGCTGTGCAAAAATACGGCAGATTGTAAAATACGAAGTGGTTGTTTCTGTGTAAATTTGCCAAGTTTGAAACTATGCCATTGAGGTGTTAACCATTTATTTAAAGGAAAAGTTTTAGGTGTAGCTGTTAACTGGCAGTGTTAACCATGAAACTTCCTTGAGCACATGGAGAGACGGGTTGTATTGGGAAGATGTGTGTTATGTTGAAATGCACACAGTAGTGCAACTGACAGGCTGATAAAAGGATGATAGGGAAATGAGTCTGTTAAGATAACTAGGCTGTCAGCAATACCTCTTGAAGATACAGGTGGAAGAAGAGGTTAAATACCTTTTTCTGATTGGAAGAGGACATGAAAGTCCTGGTGAACAGCAAAATCAGTATCAACTTGTACCCTTCCCTCCTCTCTCCTGAAGCAGAAGGGAGTTGGAAGATGTTCACAAATTGGAATGAGTTCAGTGGTGAGCTATGAAGAAGGTGATGTCCCTGGAACATACCATGTATGAGAAGCTGAAGCAGCTTGGCTTGTTAACTGAGAGAAGGATATGAGTAGACCTCATCTCTCCCCACTTACTCATTCCTGAGGTGTGCACAGCCAGATGGCCGTGGTTGCAACTGTGTAGTTTCAATGGGGTATAAGGCAAAAATAATTCACAGTGCCTGACCTGCTCCCGTGCTTCCCTAGTAAGGTTGTGAAATCTCAGCCTGTGGAGGTACTGAGAACTGGGTCAGACAAAACCTTCAGCAGCTTGATCTAGCCTTGAAGGTGTCCCTGTTTTGAGCAGCAAGTTGTACTAGCTGAGCTTTAGAAGTCCCTTGCAACTTTAATCCTTCTAGGATTTTTTCTTTGGGGGAAATAAATTTAACTGAACAATTTAGGAAAAACGGTCATACTGCAACTGAAAAGTAGTGTCTAAATATATTTAAGTTTGTACTGTGTGATAGTTCCCTCTCTGCCTTCCTCCTTTCAGGAATAGTTTATTTCTGTTTCTAGACTTCAGTTTTCCAGGTGTTATTTTATTGATGTGTATCTGAAGTTTGGCTGGTTGTTTTTAAGTTTATGGTTTTGTTTTTTATTGTTCCCGTGTTCTTCATAAGAGCCTTCCAGTTGTGAGCCAATCTGAGCAGGCTGGTAGGTAACAGAGAGCACTCTTGTGAAGTCTTCTTCAAAAAGATGTGGTGATTTTTAACAGTTGCTTTCTGTACAGATTTTGAATCCCATCTGTTATTTCAGTGGTATTTTCCCTCAGCCTTTTGCCAAGGAAAAAAGCTTGTGCAGTGGAGACACTTGATTTAGTAGGGTTTACCTCTTACTTTCTTACTTGGGATGGATCTTCTGAGGAAGAGGAGGATGATCTCATTTTTTTTTTTATAGTTTAATGTTAGCTCAGTTGTACCTCACACTTCTTTCTTGCACTAAAGAGCTGTCTGAGAGCTCAGTGAACACAATTTGTGTAGGTAAAGAAAAACAAAACAAAAAAGCATTTAAATACCAGAATCATCTGTTGCTTGATAAAGCATTTGAGGCCCTGGGGACTGTTTTTGTGAGACAGTTTCCTTTATCTCCCACCACTGTCAATTTTCATGTGGTTTCTGCCAGTTTCCCCACTGCTGACTATCTCCAGATTCCTCTGTGGAGAACAGGTCTGCTGCCTTTGAAGTGATGGTGGGCTCCTTCTGTCTGATAGTGCCCTCTCTCTTCACAGCTGTTCATGCTGCTCCTGCAGTAGCAAGTGACATGGACAAATGATTGTTCCTGGATGTAGGTGTTCAGAGGAAGGAGGCTTAAAGCTCTCAGCTGCATGGCATCGGCATTCTGCTGGAGCACATGAGTACTGTGTACACACTTCTCTATCCACTGTGATGGAGAAGTTTGTGTAAGTGTTTCCTAATTAAATTATTGTAAAATCAGCAGGGTTAGTTTACACAATTTAAATTATTAGCTAACTTTACCTGGAGGAAATGGGAGAGTCCTCAGGTAGCGTTCACTTAGCCAAGTGGTGATGCAGCGATCAGGGACAGTAACCTTTTCCACCAGCACTAAGGAGGCCAGAATAGGTCTTTTGCTCAATTTAAGGTTGCTTCTCCAGTGTAAAGGCTGCAGAGAGTCTGGGCAGATGTATTCAAAACTTGTTGGAAAGGTATATTCAAATTTAACCAATTCATTATATCAACTTAATGAATTGGGATTTGTTTCCTAAACTCTGTAGGGAATTGCATGCATATAATTTATTCTGCTTCTTCACTATTAAATTTTAATGTCTTTCAGTCATAAGTAGTTCTCTGACTCAATTGCAGGTGCTGCAGGGTGCCATGTTTTTTGTTTTACTGAGTATCAAAGAATTACATACATGCTTGAAATGTATTCTCCTTATTTAGTGCCTATTTCTTTTTGTTGTTCGTAGTTACTCCTTTTTCAGGTAATTCCTATGGAGATACCAAAATGTAAACTTAATATGACTGTGGAAAATTTAATTTAAATACTATATGTTATAATTTTGAAAATTTTTATAAGTCTTTCAAGATTAATCAAAGATAATAACTCTGTATCACTTTGCCTCCTGTAGTCCAGCTAAACCAAAGAACGTGGAGCTGAATTTTAAACCACCTACAAATCAAGACAGTTTAGAAAGCGAGCAGGATGCCCTTGAAAAGCCAGTTAATAAAACTAATAGCAACATTGCCAACAAAATTTCCTTGTTTGAAAATAAATGTGCTAACCAAAGCCAGAGGCCTGCTGACATCCCTGCTTCAAAAACCAGTACTGTACCAAGCACGTTTGTTGGCAGAGCAAAGCTGAAATTTGGGAAACAAGCTAAGGAAATTGAACAACCTGATAAAACATTAAATAAACAAAGCAGTCGCCAGAAGTTATTTGAGAACGGCACAGCAGAGAAAGAAAACACTGTGGAATTAAAAGGCAAAACTGAGGAAGGCTCTGCCTGTTACGAGGATTTGGGGAAGACAACAGAACTTAAAGTAAAAGCTGCGATATCTCTTTTTAACCAAAGCAGTAAAAATGATTCTTGTAGTGTCTCTCTGAAGCAACCCGATCCAGAATTAACCACAGCTAAAAAAGAAAGTTCATCTACTAAACCATCTATGCACTTGCCCACTAAAAGTGAAAATGCTCAAGATAGCTCCTACCAAAGGAATAACTCAAGCTCAGAACTTCACAGAAGCGAAGAAAAGATGCTGCCAAACACAGAGGTTTTGTCACTTTGTGGTGAGAAATCTCATCAGGTTTATAGACCAGAATTTAAGAAGGTGGAAAATGGAGATAAAAAGGCAAAGCTGGGAGATTTGAGCTTTGCAGAACTGCAGTATGATGACAGTGGCCAAGACAGTGTACTGCTAGCAGAGCACAACGCCCCAGAGAGCCCGGGCAAAACCTGTAATGGATCTGCTGAAGATGACAGCGTTTTTGATTCCCCATCTGACATGAAGAAGTTTGCTGAAACAATAAAGAACTTGGACAGCTCGGTTTGTTTACCCCAGAAAAAGAAGAGGTCAAAGCTTCCCAAGTCCCCAGCACCCCACTTTGCAATGCCTCCCATTCATGAAGACAACTTGGAGAAAGTATTTGATCCTAGCGTATTTACTTTTGGGTTGGGACCGAGGAGGGAGAAAACACAGGATCTGTTACCGACCCAACAAATTAAAATGCAAAGCCTGGAGACAATAGCCAGAGTCCGGCCCAAGCGTGCATCAACAGAGCAGAGTATCATCTTCAAAGCCCTGCAGTCATGTAATAGAGAGGAGCCTGCCCTTGCTCAGGAAATAAATGGAAAAGAGAGCATTGATGGTACAGATGGTGAAATTAAGAGATCTCGGCTTGAAAAAAGCTCCCTGTTCTCAAGCTTGCTGTCTTCTACATCTAAAGAAAAGTTTTTTAATCCTTCTGTTGCCTCAGTAAACAACACTGCAACAGCTTTTACAACTGACCCCTCAGGGATGTCTTCTTTACAACAGGATGCTTCTGGGCCGTTCGGCATGCCTCAAAAATCAGAGGTAATAAAGATGATTCATGAAATGAAACGATGTAAAATTTTATCTACCTGTTGAATGACTGTTAATTCTGAATTTGCAATTCAGTCTCTTCCAGATATGAAGTTTCCAAGTTTTGTGGAGAAGTACATGCAAGCAGATAGTGCAAAAAAAGAACTAAGTTTACAAATGCCCAACTATGGGAACCCTGAGAAAAACTTTTCCAGCTGGTTAGGTTCAAGCAGATACGAATCAAATGTCCCCACTGGTTTATTAGATGTGGATGTAAGTATTATGTTGTTTAAAATCTGCCTGGAAAGTTATCCAGCTTTTTTATTTTCTATAGATGATGTGCACACGTCATTTTGTTTCCCCTTTTAGGGACAAATGTAGATGACAGGTGCACGAAGTTGATTGTCCTATGGTACCGGTTTCAGCTGGTGCTGGCCACTCAGGAAAATGAGATGGCAGTTACTAATATCATTACATTTCTTTATGGTGCCCTTATTTGGATAATCTCCACAAATATGGATTAAAACTGCATGTTTGAATGTCTTCATACATGAATTTGTATTAATTTGAAACAAATCTCATGCTCACTTTATTTTTTTGTTACAAATCAGTAGAATGCTTTCTGCGAACTTCAGGAACCCTGTGCCTGCTTCTGTTGGCAGTAATAGCTCTCCTTTCCCAGCAAGGCAGTTAAATGAAGAACAGGGCAAACTTATTTCTTTATCCTCTGTCTTTGTTCCCAGTATTCTTTTGCATTGGATAGAAAATATATTTTCTTAAAGAATATTCTAAGGATTGGATAGTAGCGATTATTGAAAGTATTGCTACAGTGGAGTACCTTTGTCTGGTTTGAGCATCTCTTTGTCACAAGTGAAGGCAGGCCTTCTTTACCCTAATGTGGGAGAACTTTGTAATTTCTGCTCTCAAAATGAAGAGCTAATGTCTTAAGGTACCTGTGATTCCTCTTGATGTTACCCAAGAGGAAAGCTGTAATCAGGAGATGTAGGAACCGTGGGGAGAAATACATTGTCCAAAGTTTAATGGCCACATGAATGTGACCTGTGGAATTGAAGCAGCATGTAAGAAGTTTGAGAAGTGCTTTTCCAAATCTAATGGTTAAAGGTCTACTAAAAGGAGTGGGGTAGTAGTAGAAGTAACTCCTTTCTTCTTCACCTTGCAGAAGAAAATCATCCATGGCACCTTGCAATTTTGAGGCTGTAGATTTTTCTCTCATGGGAAGTTTTGAATTAGTGTGGAGATGAAAATTAGATTGGTTTTGGGGTTTTATTTTGGTTTGTTTTGGGTTTTCAGTGGTGTAGACTTAACGCTGCCAGTTAAAAAGGTTTTCTTACTCTGGATGGTCCTGCTTGGATTTCAAAGCCTGAGTTTAAAGCTAAATGACTACTACTGATTTTTTATTTTTATTCTTTTTGCTACTTAAAACTATTGTGTCTGAGGGGTTTTCATTTTTTCAGTGGATTGTGGAGGCCTGATATGGCACTTATGTACACACATAAGACTGATCTTGGGAGAAGCCTCTTTAGCTCCTGAGGGTTGCAGGACTTCTGCAGCACTATTGCTGGTTCTGAATTGTCTTCCTCAAGCTAGACAGGAACTGAGAACGTTCGTATGATGTATACCTACTGTGCATCTTCCACTGACTAAGAAAATGATGATGCAATAGCTAATGGGTCATGTGAAGGAAAAGAGTAAGGGCAGCCCAGAACAATGACTTTGTCATTTCTTAAAACACAGAGCAAGTTCTAACTGGAATGGAAGCACAGGCTAAAAAACAGTCATGCCTCAATGTGTCTCAATGATGCCTATGAAAATCTGATGGTTAAGGAAGTCTGTCCTGAGACCACTGCCTGCTCTCTGTGCTGACTAATATTTTCTCATTAGTTCCTTGGACATGCTGCTGGTAATCTTAGGTTGCAACCTAATTAGGGGCAGGACCTGATTGGTTGGTTGGTTAGTTTGGTTTTGTATTTTTTTTTTGTGGGGGGAGTTATATGAAGAGCAGGACCCTGTCTGAATGAGCACTCCTGCCCTCGCTAGAAACTAAACCCCTAATTGCATTGCTTTCCTTAATTGTTTTAAGGTGACCCAATGCCACCACAACTTTCCCATATTTTCTACCTCATATCATTTACCACTGACTACAGGAAAGGTTTAGCTTTTGTACGCTTCAGTGTGTTTTATTTGTTCTCAGCATTTTTAGTCGATCACGTATTGCCCAGTCTCACTCTTCTTGAAGAAACTTGTTTTGTTTCAAGGTGTTCAGCACAGAATTGATTATGCTATAAATTCCTTATTATGCTATATATTCCTTAAAAATTATTTCATCCTTTAGGATTACCAAACAACTGAACTTCCATTCATAACTTTATCATTGTAGAGTTACATACTTTATTAATGCCAATATTTTCAAGTAGTCTCTTGGTATGAAACTCCTGCAACACAGAGGAGGCTGATCTGAAGGATTTTAAAGCCTTTTGAGTCTGAGGTTAGTTGGCTTCAGTGAGGTGATAATTCAGATGATAATTTTTCTATTTTTGGCAAGATTGTGCTCTTTGGGAGGATGAAGTAACTGAAGCTGCATGTATGTCCAGTTGAAGTGTTACCATCTTTTTACTATTCACACTATTTTATTTTTTTGTTTTACTAGCTCTACCTTTTTTATAGCTAATTGTCCTCACTGAATACCTTTTTTGTTTGGTTTGAATGTTTTTTGTCACTTTTCTCTCCCCACTGTATATTAGACACTTTCAAGAAATGGACAAAGTAAAATCAATCCCAGACCTGGCAAGGTAAGATCAATTTTATTATCCTTACTGTGCTTTATATATAAAGCATAGCAAGATAGAATTCTATGTTGTTGGTGTTTGTTTTGGTTTTTCTTGTTTGTTTTTTGTGTTAACACAGCTGGTGATATACTGTGAATCAGACTATCCAGAAAATGGTATTGAAGTTTTCCATGATGTTCTGGATTGCAGTTCTTGGGTTCTGTCACCAACAATTTTTCTTAAAGTCATCAGAGGATGGTAAGACATTAATTTTTACTCTTTGCCATTGGTCTGTCCAAAAATCTTGCAGCATAACTGTCATGCAATTCCCAGTAAGTCTGCCTTGCAAAGGTCAAATTGCTGTAGACACCTGTGAGCAAGAAGTGGGATTGGACTCGATGATCTCCAGAGGTCCCTTCCATCCCCTACCATTCTGTGATTGTATGAAATAGGGTATTTTATCTCTGCAATAGGAAGTTCTGGACCAGGAAATTTATTTTGCTGTCAAACTGTTACCATCTAGAGGGGTGGATCATTTCACCAGTCATAGGCATAGGATGAAATGATGGATTCTGTCCAGCTATGCTGCCCTTTGACTCCTTTTCCCTTTATGGGTATTTGCATAACATTTGGATCGACTAAAAGCCTAGCAAAGCATTTTAAAGCCAGGTCTGACATGGGTTTGAATGCAGAAGGTTAATTCCACGTCCAAAGGTTTAAGGTGGTGCTGTAGAGATAACTGACTGTTTCTCTGAGTCTAGAGGGAATTTTTCTTCAAAAGCTAGATTGACTAAGAGTTAGTCAATACAAGTTCATCTCCTGCATTCTTTGTAGTGTTAACAGAACAGCATTATTAATGTGCATAGCATGGCAAGTTAAGCTGTGGTCAGGCTATAATAAGAGTTAAGTAGCAGGTTCTCAAAAGTAATGATCTGATAGTAAGCTGCAGAAATAAGGGCCAGCTGCAAAAGGAGCTACTGGCAGCACACTGATTGCTGTTTAGCTTCAGAAGACTGGAATGAAAATATTTTCATCTGCACAAACTAGGTTTTCTGTTCCAGCATGGACTAGTGGACTGGGGCTTCTCCCACCCTTCAGCTGAGAGCTCCAGGGGAGGGTTTGATATTTGCAGATGGCTATAGTTTCTATCTAGTTATATATTCAAAACTGTCATTAAAAAATAAAATTATGCTTGTCTTCTGAGCATTCTTATCATCCTTTGGAACATCTACACCAGCCCCTGTGGAACTTCAGGCTGTTGTTCACAGGATCCAAGTAGCTTGCCTGTTTACACATAACACAGCAGTCTGCAGTGTCAACGTTTTCTGACCTACGGATTTTCTGATTAGTATCTCATGCAAAAGTGTAGTATTCATAGACAATAGGCTTGCTGCCCCAAATCATAAATTTAAAAAGGTGGAGGAGTTTTTAAATTAAATTACAGAGTCAGCAGTAGACACCTTCTGGTTTTATTATTGCTGTTAAAAGTATCCCAGAGACCAGAAATGGCTTGCATCAGCAGTGTTGGGCAAATAAACTGTATTGGGGTGGCAGGAGGGCTCTGGAAATAGTTATTCTTAAATGATTTGTTAAATGGCAATGTGACTTTTGCAAATCACACTTGATAAAGCACCATTACAAATGAGAATTCTTTCTTTGAAGCTGGATACTCTATGAGAAACCAAATTTTGAAGGACCCTCTATTCCCCTGGAAGAAGGAGAGCTGGAACTCCCAGATATCTGGGGTGCAGGTACTTCTGAAGAAGGAAATGAAAGCGCATGTCCCAAGCCTGCAGTGATTGGTTCAATAAGACATGTTGTTAAGGCAAGTAATAGAAGTAAAGAAAATTTTATAGAGATCTTAATGCTTGGTGATGTTTTACAAAGTGCAATTGGTGTATTGTAAGTTACACCCCAGCATAACATGAGTTGTAAGCAATCTTCCACGTTGAATTTCTTGTTTAATCACAAAATAAATGGGGGGGGCTTTTGCAAAATAGAGATTATGGCAACATCCCATGGAAGGATAAGGCAGGAAGAAAAATGTTAGTGGGTTGTATTAGAATGGCCTTCAAAATGCTATGTATAGCATATGCTTTTTATCCTGCTCAGTCTCAGGAAAAAACATTTCCACTGACTCTTAATTTTCAAAAGATGACTTTTTGCATTTATTTCTTTTTTAATATAAACCAAATTTACACTTAACACAAATTGTGTCAAACACCAAACCATGTTTGCTACTCAAAAAAATTAGGCTTGTATGCACAAACATATAGGAGAGTTTCACACGTGGAGGAACAGCCTTCCTGTATGCACTTTTAACCTACCATTAAGTAGTTCCTTTTGCAAGTTGCCAAAACAAGCATGAGCTCTAAAGTTACTTGACCAGGAAAAGGAAGAAGAGGAATATATATGGCTTGTAACTACAATTCTTGTCTAAATCACAATTCTCTTCAGGAGTGGCTTACTTGGTGTTATCTTAGGATTTAATTTGCTGGAGAAGATGTTAACTGCTGAAGGAAGATGCATTCCTGCCTAGATGGCAGAAGGTAAACAATGTAAATGCTGCATAGATCGACTGAGTCTCTTGGCCCAAACAGAGACAGGCAAGCTGGCCTAGTTATACTTCTATTATAGGCATCTAATAAGAGTGGTAATTGACAAGGGGGGGAAACAGTTTAAAATAAGAGGTGTTTCAAAACTGATTTCGTTATCCATGCTAATTACAGAACTCACAGCATATATTAAGTAATTATGGCAATCTTCATTTTTTCAGGATTACAGGGTTTGCCGAATTGATTTGTATACAGAACCTGAAGGGCTAGGAATCGTGACTTCCTTTTTTGACGACACCGAAGAAACAGGAGTCTTTGGCACCACTCAGAAGACTTGTTCTATCAAAGTGCACTGGGGCATGTAAGCACGTAGTTCTGTACGAACGTGTACTGCTATGAAAGGAATTTGTTTTAAACCATTGGTTATACCTGTCAGACATGCAAGCAGACTGTATTTACTCAGTCCTATATTTTGGTAGTATTTGTTGACAGTGGCATTAATACATCACAGTAATGCTTCACCCTTGGAGAGGCTGACCTCTTAAAATACTTTGTTGGAGCCAGTTTTTCTTCTGCTTGCATGTAGTAAAGACAGCGTAACCTTTGGGTATTTGTAGCAAAGGAATGAGTTTGCCTCTACTGCTCTTCTCATCCGGGCAAATTTATCAGTGAGAGTGAGAGGAGGAACTGTTACAATACAGTCACATTTCCTACTTTCCTTCCTCTATGCTTGAAATCTTTGTACTAAAAGAAGAAAATTTTCAAGCCCTGTGGTAGAAAATAGGACTTAGTGTCATGTGTGGACTCTGGAAAGCACTGCTGTATTTTAGAGTGCGTTTTAACCAGTGGTTTTATGATGAAATGTAGGACATGTATGTTGTGTCACCTAAAAATATCTAGCCAGATGAGTTAGGAGTGTAATGTACATCGTGAACTAAGCAAGCTTTTATGAAAACAAGACCTCTGAGGAACAATCCAGATATGTACCAATGGGGTTTTGCTAACTTATCAATGAACTTGTCAGTAGGTATTGAAAATATGCCTCAGAGTGGCAAAAGCATGCAGAAGAGGGAGTCTGCTTTCAGAAAAATTGAGAGGGTGGAACCAATTTCAGTGATGTTGGGTCCTGCAGAACACTTTGCAGGGTACAGACCTTGGTTGGCCATGCTATATTTGGGCACTGATGCCATTTGTCCTGCTGCAAATGGTCAGTTTAACTGTCAAAAACTACCCAACTAAAGACAAGTGTTACATGTCACTGCAGAGGTGTATTCAAATGTGCCACGGGATAGATGAGGCTTTTGAATTGTTAAGTAAAGGATATTTTATCTAATGAAATCTTTACATCTTGATTTGGGGAAAAAATTAAGCACTTGGCTGTAGGGAAATTTGAAGATGTCCAGATAGTTGGTTCTCTGCCATGAGGTTATTCCTGCTGAACTGCAAGCTTAATCCAAATTTTATTACTCTTAGCAGAGATGTAGTCAGATATTGTTTGATTATTAATTGACTTAATGTACATCTCCATTTGTGTTCCTCACTTCAAAGGCATTCTGTGAATAGTGAAATTACAAAATTTTTGGAAAGGAAGCAGAGCTTGTGCACCTCAGACTTCAGACTGGTCCTTATTTTACATAAGTGTGACAGCAATTTTTGCACGAAATCTGTGTAAACTCTTACAGTCTTGATTTCCCTCTGTTGTACTTGGATCCCTCGAGGGAAGGAACACCAATATTTACACCAGGAAGCAAAAGAGACAGTTGAAAAATAACCTTTCTTAGATGTTAGTTCATTAGGCTGATGTAGAAAGAAGTTTATTCTCCCAGTTGCTTACATGAGAAATTCAGTAAATTATCACAATTATTTGCACATTGCACAGTTTTTACTTTCCTTTAGTTTACAGGAGTAACATAATTCACTGTGCTGGTAGTCGAGGGAGGCTCTGATTCTGAGTCACCTTCCCATGTGGGTGCGGTTGTATCTTCTTAAAGTTTCCCAGTGTTTGTGTTTAATTGTTGTTTACTAAAAGCTGCCAACAGAAATGAGTCAATGCACCTTTATCTTCTGATTGTACTCTCTCCTTCATCCTCCATGTGTTTAAGTTCTTGCAGTGAAATTAGAATTCTAGAATCATTTAGGACAGAAAAGACTCTTGAGATCATCATCCACCTGTTAACCTAATGATGCCAAGTCCACCACTAAACCATCTCCTTAAGTGCTACATCTGCACATCTTTTAAATACCTTCGGGGGTGGTGACTCCACCAGTTCCCAGGGCAGCCTATTCCAGTGCTTTACAATGCTTTCCACAAGGAAATTTTTCCTAATATCCAATCTAAAGTTCCCTTGGTGCAACTCGAGGCTGTTTCCTCTGGTCCTATTGCTTGCTACATGGGAGAAGAGACCGAGCCCCACCTCACTACAGCCTCTTCCAGGTAGTTGTAGAGAGTGATAAGGTCTCCCCTGAGCCTCCCTTCCTCCAGGCTAAATAACCAAAGTTCCTTCAGCTGCTCCTCTACAGATCCCTCTGTAGAGCCTTCCTACCCTCAAGCAGCTGAACACACCCACCTGACTTGGTGTCATCTGCAAACTTAGGGAGGGTGCACTTGATCCCCTCATCCAGATCATTGATAAAGGTATTAAACAGAACTGGCCCCAGTAGTGAGCCCTGGGAACACCACTTGTGACTGGCTGTAAGTGGAGCTCTTACTGAGCACTGTGACTACAGGACACAAAATATATCAAACATTCAGCTACAGACAGCAATAAAACTTAAGTTCCTTGTTTGTTTCTTGGAACCATATGTCTGCACTGAAAGTATACCAACTCGTGCCAGTTTACATCAGCCAGTAATGATCACTGGTAAGGTTTTCTCAAAAAAGCTTTGAAAAGCTGCTGTTGCTGTCTCAGTCAGGAATTGTGAAAGTTACCCCTTTCAGAGCAGATACATTAGCAGATACAAACCATGAAGAAGTAGATTCCAAAGCTGTTGTGAGGTGTTTCTACACAATGGTAAATAACCCAGGTTTAGAACTTTCTGTGGAACAGATGTTGCAACAAAGCTACATTTGAAATAGTAGAGCTATTTCAACTTCTTGAAAATTGGTTCTGCATATTTTAAAACTATTATTGGTGGTTCCTGCACAGGCACAGAAGTTTGCCAGTATGCCATCTTGTAGTTGGCAATTTTGATGGTAAAGAAACACAATTTTACTAAGGCTACAGTGTTTTATTTTCTAAAGGAAACATAATGTTTTGTTCTTTACTGTACAGAAATGTTCCAGGCTTTTTATCTTTTTATTTTCCTCCCACCACCTCCTCATCTTTAGATGGCTGATTTATGAAGAACCTGGTTTCCAGGGAGTCCCTTTAATGTTGGAGCCTGGTGAATATCCTAATTTAGCATTTTGGGAGAAGAAGGAAGCCTACATTAGGTCCATGAGGCCCTTGAAAATGGTAAAACACTGTTATTACTTACAAGTTACATGACCTATGTTTATATGTTAGAAATAAAGCATTAAAATGGCTGGATTTTCCAAGGCTGACAAAAAATGTAACTCTCTTTAAAAACCCCAAGTTTTGAATCTCTGAAATTCTTGAACTTTGAAGATTTGTTTGCATTCATTTCTGCCTTCATCTTCTTTTTTTCACTTGTGTTCTTCAGGGAAGCTTTCATCTTAATCTTGTCTTTTTGTGAAGAGTTGATGACTCTTGTAGTTGTCTAGAAGTTGTCTAAATATAGATAATTTATTTTATTCTTTTTTTTTTTTCTTAAACAGGGTGGTCGCAAAGTTGAATTCAGTGCAGAGCCAAAGGTATAACACAATCTTTATTAGATTGTCAAAAGGTATTTTTTTATTTTAACACGGGAACTACACGTGGATAGATAAATCTTGATGGTTTACTGGCTGGTCCTACTGTATGTGACCACACCACGAAACTGCATTTTCTGTCACATTTATGCATCTGTCACATACGTGGGTGACAGTGCCTACAGCCATCTAGATAATGCAGATGGGTAATGAACAGTCAGACCTTCAGGTTGCATTTTAAGGGAAAGACTCTTGAAGAGAGTAGAGAGATCCCACTGAGCAGTTTATAATCTCGCCCTCTCCATCTGCCTGCCCCATGCAAAAGAAACTCTGTGTTGTCAGAATTTATCATGCTCTCTGAAACTTTTCTTTTACTTCATTTCTGCTGCAGGTAATCGTTTATGAGAAGCCATTCTTTGAAGGGAGACATGTGGAAATAGACTCAGAGATCCTTATGCTTGATGGCAAGGAATCAGAAGACAAGACAAGACTTCCGTTTGCATCCATAGGATCCATGAAAGTACTAGGAGGAGTGTAAGTGTGGGAAAGCACCAGCAATATTTCCCCTTCAGCTGTACTAACCCCATAGGCTGGAAATTGCAGTGGACAAATTCAGTGCCCATTTATTTTCTCTATATTTTTCTAGTTTTGGAGTTTAGATGTCTGCATTAAATATGCAAATATTCACAGCAGAAGAACAAATTTCACACAACTGTATCTGCTCTGTAACAACACGGAGTGGCAGCTGTCTGTTTTCACATGTAGCCTCTGTTGTTGTTGTTTAGTTGGGTCGCCTATGAGAAGCCTGGGTTTGAAGGCCATCAGTACTTGCTGGAAGAAGGAGCCTATCAGGATTGGACAGACTGGGGTGGCTATGATGAAGAGTTGCAGTCACTGAGACCAATTGTTGGTGTAAGTTCCAAGGACGTGTAGTAGGCATCTCCTGAGTGTGCTGGGATGTCATGCTGCATTTTCCTTATGACACTTCTCTTTGTTTTAACAGGACTTCACAAGTTCCCATATGATAATGTACAGTGAAAAAGACTTTGGATCAAAGGGTTCCAATATTAACGTGCTGGGAATTATTTCCAATTTGAAAGACACTGGATATGGGCTGAGGACACAGTCTATAAGTGTGCTGAGTGGCGTGTAAGTGATATTTTCAATCACTGTTTAATTTTAAATGCCCTGTTCTTTTTAGAATTTCAGAGTTTTTCAGCACTCTGACTTCTAATGGCTGGGTGGAGTTTTCAGATAAAATTTTCAACCCTTGACAGCAGAAGGTGAAAAGGAAAGCTTTTTGTGACTATGTACAGTAAACTGGTTTTCTTCTCACAATAAATGCTGACTTACTAATAACCAAGTATGAAAACATGCAGTGGCATTTCTTCAGAGAGGTAGAAATAGCTTCTTCTCATAACTGTCTTTTTTAAAGCATTTCAATGGCAAGATTGTTATGGAACTAACTTCCAGCCTTTTGTGTTTGACCAGAGGCAAATTCCTTGCTCTTTCTCTTAGCTGTGTGTAATATACGGAGATAGCTCTTAGTATACTCACCAATATGTTCTGGCAATAAGGAGAGTGTAGCTGTTCTGAAAAGTAACATTGCTTTTGCAGTGAATCCTGTAGGTTACTAATGTTTTAGTTCAGTGGTGGTGCTTTTTATTGTTGGTTTGGGTTTTTTTTTTGTTTGTGTTGTTTGTTTGGTTGTATTTTAACACGTTGGTTCCCAAAACTTTGTGCTGCCATGGCCATTGATAATTCCTACTCTTTGTACCATGTGTGGTGTCACATGTAGTAGATAAATTGATAGACTCTGCTGTTTGATTTGTTCAGTGCATGAATTGCATATTGAGTTTCTGAGCCCTGCAGACTGCATCAAAGTATTTTGGAAATACAAACAAGTATTAGCAGTTGTCTCCAAATAAACAAAGTTATTTAAAGGAGTAGAACCAAAAGGGAAGGAGCTGTGCAGTCTTTCTCCCTGCCTGGTATTCAGGTGACTTGCTGAAAGCTCTGCCTGAACCAGCCACACCTAAATCTCTCTGTGTGTTATCTGTGCAATATCTCTACAAGTTTTGTCTGGATAAAGATTGCAGAATCAGGCTCAGTGCATTCCAGAGGAGAATGCTTTTAATTTGTATATGAATATGGTGCAACAGCAGTGGGTTTTCTGCCTGGTGACCTCTGGAGCCAGTGTGCCCTTTTGTATTCTGTAATATAGAAGGGAGATGCATGGGAAAGAGTCACCTGTGAAGGCTGGAAAACAAATTGTGGGTTGCCTGTCATGCCCTTTGTGTCATTGTCCTAGTAAATGTGTCTGTTGCAGCTGAGATAGGCATCGTGCTTGAGTTTGAGTATTCTAGTAATTACAAGTGACTCTCCTACTCTGATGGAATAGGCGGCTAGAAGTCATCATAAACAAAACTCTTGTCCCACAGACTCTGCAGCTGCTCCTGTAATCTCATTGTGTTGTCTCTTACAGGTGTATTTTGTAACAGTAAGCTTTTTAAAAATCGAGATGCATTGCTCATAACAGGTGACTAGCACTCAACTCTTAATTCTTGTATGACTCTTTTTTTTTTTAAAGAGATAGTGAGTGTTTGGGAGTTCCGTGGTGGTGTTCTTACTAAATGCTGGTGTGTCAGCAAGGTTGAAACATAATCATGCTTGGTAATAAAGTGCTTCATTTTAAAAGTTAAGTAACTGTTAAGCAGAAAAGTTTTCTATCTTTTCTTCCAAGAAATCAGTCATTGAGTGGTGAATAATCCCCCAAGCAATTTCTTGAGTTGTTTAAAGAGATGATGTCATAGTGAACTGTGACAGATTCAGTAAAAGCTTGTCAGAGTATTTTGAAGTAACCTTCTGGTATCGTACTGAAAATACTTGATTAATTAAAAAAAAAAATGTCCTGAACCTTTCATAGCAGTTTTTTACCTCCAGGTATCTGGATAAGCAGTTGTAGCAGTAACAGGTAGCAGATGATCTGATCTGTATTTCCCCACATAATTAATTTGATTGCTCCATAATTTAAAGGGTATATCAAAGAAAAGAAAACCTAACACTGTAGTGCAGATACTACTGAGCAAGTTCTAAGTTAAACTGCATTGCTAAACTTTTATACTGAAGACAACCCAGTTCTGCATTTGTGGAGTGAATATTCCATTTTGGGATCATTAAGCACTAGCTGCATTAAAATTTTCAGCTATTGAATTTCTGAAGAACATTTCCAAGCAATATTTTAATATCTGTGCTGAATCCATTGCAGAGACATTCCTCCCAAAATATCCTAAGGTGATGAGGATTGGCTTCTTTAAAAATGGAAATGTTTTTCTGTTGAGCATTCTTCAGAGACTGGCCAGGCATAAAATCCAGAATATTTTTATTCTTTTGCCATTGGGGCGGGAGAAAACAATAAATTGAGAATAGGAGAGGCCTTTCCCCTTTAAAGTAGAGTTTAATCTTTTCTTCCAAATTGGCAGAGTTTTAAGTGATGGAAAATGGAAGTATTTACTAGCAACAGGTAACACCCTTTACAAGTTCAAGCAAGCACTAAAACCAAGTGTTGTACAACTTTCATTTCCTCTCTGCTGAAAAAATCCCCAAGCTTACATTTAATAGTGATCAAAATCAGGAACTGTGTGTTTGAAATGTGAGTTTTCTTCCCATAAACTCCGAACTTCTGACAAAATTCCTGTCTTGTAGTTGATCCTTTTTAAACTTGATGGAAGAACTTTCTCAGAGTTGGTGGTTTTTTTACATAGGCATTTTTGGTTGGGTTTTTTTTTTACACTGTGGTTCTGTAATCAGCCTGGTTTTCCCCTAATTTTCCAGTAATTAGTCCACAGTGTAGATCTGGCTGTTTCTAGTGTACATATGGATAGTGATATTAAGGAAATCATTAAGTGGTGAGCAGTTCACATACAGCAGCCAGAATGTAGTGAATTTAATCTAAGTGCACTTGGGAAGCCAACATGCGTGAAACTCAAGAGACATGAGGTACAAGAACAAACCACTGGGAGCTGAAAAGGGCAAGAGCCCTTGGGTACCCCATGGGAGAACATCCCAGACAAAGCTTCCTCTTCCCTCCATTTCTGAACTGGCTGTTGAAAAACCTTTCAAGGAGTCACAAAATTAAAGTTGACAGGTTGCTGGGATGCTAGGAATCACAGGCACGAAGGGGTGTGATAAAGAACCTGTTTTCTCCCTTTCTCATAAACAGAATTTTATTACCTCATCCTGTCTGCTAATCATGCTACAAATCTGGAAGTGCCAGTTAACTTGCTGGCCCCTCATGATCTATCTGACTAGCATATATAAGTCAATTTAAAACCATTGTCTCTATGTAGCATTTAAGCTTTAAGGATTGCTGAATTTGTTCCAGAGTGCTTCTGTGCCTAACAGCTTACTCTTACAGTCATGGCATTTGGTTTAATGAAGGTGTTGCCATGTCTTCCATAACTGAGAGAGGAGGTCCTCCCAGGATTTAGGTGATCTGTCCTGTCCTAACACGAGCCTGAGCAATGCAAAAAGGAGGATTACCCTTCTTGGCTAACGTTAGAAGGAGCATAGGTGATGAAAAATGGACAGTGTTTTAAAAGATAAAGTAGGTAAGGTGAATCCTGGGCTAACCATGGGCAAAGCTGATTTTTGGCAAGTTGTCTGAGTTCTTTTCTTGACTGTTCTTCCAGACCTTTTTTGGAGCTGTTCTTCCTAGCTAGGATATATAGAAGGCTTTGGGGAACGACACTGTTTGTGTAACAGTACTAACAATATATAAGTGATATTTTTCCCTTCACCTCTGGTTCCAGGGGCATGGATGGTGTGGAGGGGTGAAGGTCTCCAGCACCACCTTGCCAGTATCCTGGGATAAGGCTGTTGCTCAGCCTGCCTAGGGCAATTTGTAGGGCTGGGGGTTACAAAATCTTGCTCCCTGTGGGGCAGAGTTGTTGTTGCTCTGCTGCAGAGCAGTACTTCAGCTTTTGTGGTGCCTGGCAGCTGGGATGTGACTCTCCTGCTCACATACAGACGCGATGTCTTCCTCTCCGGGCCATTCTCTCAAATCAGACGCCGTATTAAGGCTGTGTGCTCCTTCCTAGGGATTATCCTGAGGTCTAGCAGGTTTAGCTGGTCCTGAATTTGGCTGCCTGTCCTTGATGTTGTTACTACTCTCAGCAGCTTGTATGGGCTTCTGAATGAAGTAGAAGAGCACAAGTATTTTACCAATAAGCCCTGGTTCTAGAAAGTCTTGAACTGCATGGAATGACTTGCCTGGAAGAGTGGGGCTTACTTATTTAAATCCCACTGATGCTGGTTATTTCTGCATTCAGGCTTATTTTTGATGAGGGAAAAGAAATAACTGCTGTCGAGGGATTCTTTGGAGGCATCTGGCAAGTTTTATCATTCACTTAATATCAGAAACACTTGTTTGCATAGATGTCAATCAAGTTAAGCTGTCATGCGGTATAGTTATAGCCTGGCATTTGTGCATTGAAAAATCTAATGAATGACTGCTGAAGAAATTGGTTAAGGAAACCTCATTTTCACAGCTTCTGATGTACATGGTGTACAGGTAGAGACAGACCTGAGACATTTGAACTGTCTGCTCAATTTATTGTACATACCGATGTCTCTCTGATTAAAAATCACCTCATAGTAATTAAAATATGCCTTGAAATATGCCTTAAGTAATTAGTGCATAACAAGTTAGAATAATTGATTATATCTGAGGCAAACCAAGAGATGTGAATAGTGATAAATGTGAATCACTGCAGGAGTGTCTGCCATGGCCAAGTTCATCCTCTCCACACTTGTGTTGATGCAGCTTTATATCCATGTGGAGTTATCCCCCTTCTTAGATCTGCAGAGACTCTGGCATTTGCTCCTGGAGTAGGTTTATTGGAATCCAGTAGCTTGGCACATGTTTAGATGGTGAGAGGTAGCCACCACTGCACATCTTAAGCTCTGTATATTTTACTGCTTTATCATGTGAGATTTTTTTTGTTACTGTTGAAACTGTGAGAAGACTTAACTGAAAGTAGGTTTTGGTGTAACCCAGCATACAATTGTTATGCAGTGCATTGGCTAAAATGAAAAGCTGGTTGGCTGTGGGTAGGAGATTGGCACAGAACCAGGAACCAGCAAGATGTCCTGATCCCAACACACATACAACAAATGAGATGATGATCATGAGCTTTTACTGTGACCAGTTCTATCATCATCACTCAAAAAACCCCCAAACAACCAAAAATACCCAGTAAGTTTAAAAAAGAACCAGAGGGCAATTATGAGAAAGTCTGGGAAGTCTGGCACTGAAAGGCAGCAGACGTCAGTGCATGTTATCAGAAAACCAAAGGTAGTGCTGATGCAGGAATGCTCTGTCTGGGTTTTCAGTATGGAGCCAGGGTTAGAAGAACACCATAATAGTAGGTTTATGAAATGTAGTAGACTACACTTAGCATAGGTGGAAAGATATGTAGTGATTTGGTTGCTTTTCTACTACTTATAAGTGTGTATATCAAGAATTCAGTGTCTTTCAAAATGTCATTTCTGACTGAGACAGAAGTTGTGAGGTTTGATGCAGCGGTCTGAGTTTGTGACCTGTGTCAGGCATGAGATCTGACTGAGGAGCTATAATAATGGCTTTGAATTTAAATACATTAATCTGGCCAAATTTGTGATGGGTTTAATGCTTCACCTGCAAGGATGTTCTTCCTGCTGATGTCTGGGAACAGCCTGCTCTCATTAGCAGATGTTCCTGACGTAGAAGCTCAGCTTTCTGTTGGCTTATGTGTTTGCTTAAATGCAACTGAACTGCAGGTAAAGGCAACAGCAAAAATATTTATTCCTGTCTTTATTGCCCAGGTGATTCCCCAAGTTTATAAAAACCCCCTCTATTCTGATAGGTCTGTTTTTCTAGAGAAGAACTTGATCTAGATAAGATAATAACAGAATTGTGAAACATTTGGAATATTCTTACTGGCGACAGCTTTTAGGATATCTAGCAGATGATGTATTTGAAGTTGTGGCCTGCTTTAGCTAATTAACTCTGATGTACATCGACATAGTAGGCTGGATGGAAGGTAAATTTGCATGGATTTGCAGTATCAGACGCATGGGTTGCTTAGGGTATTATTAAAGCATCACTGTTTGGCACCTGATGGGATAAATCTTTTACTTTTCCTTACATTAAGACAGCTGTACTTTGGAAAAGTAGTGTGACATGTACCCATCTCCCCCTTCTGTCTCTCTTAGGTGGGTGGCGTATGAGAATCCTGAGTTTACAGGGGAGCAGTACATACTGTCTAAAGGGCTGTATCCCAGCCCTGAGGCATGGGGGGGGAAGAACTGCAAAATATCTTCAGTTCAACCCATCATTATGGTAAGGAGTTCCTTTTATACTCATTTTGCAAGTTTCTCTGAAGTATTTGGAGCTATACTTTTGCTATCAAATGCGAATTCAGTTTATTTATGTTCTTTAAATAATAACTAATAGGAAGCTTTTTGTATGTTTGTTACTTTTCCACTTTTTTTTTCTTTTTTTTTTTTTCCTCTCCAACCTTTTGCAGGATATTGTTGGAAGCAAAAGGGGTAAAGTCAAGGTAAGATACTTACCTAAGTGCATGAAACATACTATGTAGTGTCTGTAATGAATAAATAAAGAAATAGCTTTTTGTTCAGTGTAACACCCAGGTATTTGCATCGATAGTTGACTAGTTGGAGAAAGAATAAGATCTGCAGGTGAAGGAAGGCTGCTTTCAAGCCTCTTAAGTGAGGCATGTTAATACTCAAGGAAGGTGGGATTTAATACACAGCTGCCATCAGAACTTTCTCAGGCCACAGACAATCTTTGGTTCAAAAAGTGAGGTGTTTTGGGGTATCGGTGAGTGTTCTGAGGAGCTGGAGCCTGCAGCCCTGTAAGCAGAAGTGCAGCTACCTGGGTTGTGTTGCTGAGGTGAGTGCCTTACAATGTAGATATTGTTATTCATGGTACAGTTGTGACTTAATTCCTTTTGAACCTACTTCTTTGGTTACCAGTTCTGCTAATGGTGGTTGCCCTTTAAGGGAACCTCATTCACTCACAAATACTGCTGAGTTGTGATCAGGAGTTAATTCATCTCTCATCTCTGTCAATAACTGAGAGGGACATGGCAGGGAGAACTTGCATGTGCAGTGAGTTAAAGTATTTTTACTTTGGACTGGCTCCTGTGTGCAAGTACTGATAGGTAGTTTTTCCAGTGAGGCTAATGAGCAGCTTTTTTCACCCTTTCAGAGTTCTGAATCTTTCCACGTTCAAAGTTACTTTTGTTATCATTTCAGTCACAATGGTGAGTAGGTCATGGAACTGAAAACAAGTGAGAAAAGTCTTCGCTACCTCATTTTGCATTCTTGATTAGCAGCATGCCTGACTGGCATCTTCTGCGTAAGGTTCATGTATAAATTATGGGGCATAAAGATCTCAAGGCTGCTTATTTTCAGCCATGTGCATGAAAAACTATTTGCATCTATATATTATGTGCCTATTAAGGCCTTATCCTAAGGAAGCAAAGAAGTAATGGCTTGTAGTCAACAGGCTGCATCCCTCGTCAGCATGTTCATGCTGTACATGCCCACACTCGTATCTCTGTTAAGAGTGAATAAAGCTGGTAGGCATGTGATAATGTGAATGACTTCTGTGTGATCAGGGTTAATTACCCTCTAACCAAATTAGCAGGTTTGCTGCTCAGAATCTTTTTTTTTTTTCTTTATTTTTTTCCTTTTTAACAAGGGCAAAAGACTCTGGGTGATATATTCTCTTACCCTTCGAGCAGAGGAAGAACTGCCCTGACTAACTAGAGCTGTAACAGGCACATAAAGCCCATTCACCCTGCCAGTCTATACACTGTGCCTGTTGGCATACTGTCTGAGTACTTCACCAAGCCTATGCACTGTTTATGTTGTGAGAGATAGACAGTTGGGGCTTTTTTAGTTACTTTTAGTGGGAAGAGTATGTATTTTTGAGATAAGATGGATTAATAGTCTAAAATAAAACCTTTTATGGCCTCTTACTAAAGATGTGCCTATTCTGGCCATTCTGTTGGTTGGGATTTACAAATCTCCAACTGCTAGCCAAGGAGCTTTCTTTGTTAGTGTTGTTTTAATTATTTGGTATGTTACCGAGTGATTTATAGCCATAAGTAATTTTGGGTATTCTTACCTTGCTGTTCTGAACAAGGACTGCAACACTGAAGGGGTGACGAAAAAAATGCATCTAATGAGGTGGTTTGAGATGTTTTAATCTAATTATAGAAATAATGGTAGAGATCTGTTACTGAAGGTGGAAGAATTAATTGTTTTAAAATATGTTAATAACTTTTTAAAGGTCCAGTTATTTTCAGAGCCTGAATTCAAGGGTAAATGCCAAATATTTGAAAAAAACACAAGATGCATTGATTCATTTGCCGTGAAGTCTTCAAAAATTTTAGATGGCAGGTAAGTTACATTGAACGAATATTGTAAAATCACTAAAAAAGTAAAAGTTTTGAAAAACAACCAGCTTTCTAACACCTGAAGTGGTTTTATAAAAGGGGACTTAAAAAGAACAAAACTTCACGGTTTACTCATCCATCTTTAGCTTGTCCTGACAAAACATGGTAAATGTTTGTGTCAGTAGCTACACCAGCATCGTGCTACTTGCACAGATTTCTTAAGAAAGAATTTATTCTTCTTCCTGCAGCTGCATAGTGTATGACGAGGAAGAATTCTCTGGCAACCAGTACGTGTTAGAAGAAGGAATCTATCCCGATCTGATGGCAATGGGTTGTTCACCCCAAACAGTTCTAAAGTCTTTAAGGATTATCAATATTGTAAGTAAAGCTATTGGAAATATTGCAAACTACTCACCTCCTCATTTTGTGCAACAGTAAAAATGCTAGGGAAACACAGGAGTATATTTCATTTATTCCTTTTTTCTATGCAGTAGCAGTTAAATGTTCTAATGGCAGCCATTTTATTTATTTATCTTTTGACCTCTGTGCTGCTTTTGCAAAGGAAGGGCCATCACAGAAGCAGCTGCCTGTGATCACTGTTCTTAATAACAGCTTCTAAAACAAGTCAAGGATCTATCAGACCCTTTATTTCCTTGTAGGAGAGACCACTTAGTCTGGGTTGAGAAATGTCAGTGGACAGTGTGAAGAAATATCTGTACTGCAGACTTTGTTTATTATGCATATTTAAAAAGCAGACTTAACTAAGCAACTTTACAAGAAATACATGTAATTAGAGAACACTATTGCTATGCTATCATCAGGGAAATGCAGTTTGAGTTAATCAGAAAATAATGCACCTTCCTAGATAACATAAAGCAACACCCAGTGCCGTGTGGCAGAATCAGACAGTGGTGGTGTTGTGTGGTGGATGCAAACTAAAGAGAATTTACATGTGTTGTAACTCGTCAGTGGTGAGGAACGAGCTTGCTCAAGCCTATAACCAATCATTATGATGGATCACTTGTGGAATCTGCAAGTATCTTTTAAGATCAAAGTTATTACTAGCAAAATGTGGTCAAGAATCCAGGAACTTATGGCAATATGAAGAGATGGTGCTCATTTTAAAAAAGGAGGCGTACACTATTGACTCTCTTCTTTGAATCTGGCAACTTTATTGCACTCCACTGTAATTTTGGTAACCCGTCAGTGATGTAGCAGTTGACAAAGGAGAACTAAAATGTGTCATCCTCTTTCATGTCTCTGGAGCATTTTGATGTACAGTGTAAACAAACATCTGCAGCAAGTATGTCTGCTTTCTGAACTCTTTGGCTGTCCAGTAGACAGATCCTATTAAAAACAACAGAAGTGTTTCTAGCCAAGCTTGGTGAGTGATCACCATGAATTAAAATAGGTTCTTTTGCAGATGCCGGTATGGAGTTCTTGGGTTTTAAATCCTTGTTTCAAGCCAGAAGGGTCAACTTTTGGAAGATTTATTATTTGTGACAGAGACTGCTGTATTAAAACAGCCAAACACCAGTTCTGTGCCTCTTTAAGAACTTGAAACTTCTGAAACTTGCTCTAACCCTAGAATTTATCACACTTCAGACTGTAGCATGGAGCTGTGTCTGCAAATCATGTGCTGCTGCTTCCTCCTTCAGAGGCTTACTACCTGTGGAGAAGAGGAAAGAGGGTTGCTTTGCTCAGCAGTTTATTCACAAACTAGAATACAGAGGATAAGTTGGGTGGAAATAATCATATTACACTGTTCATTTTTCATAGTATTACAAAAGCTTGAACTTTACTATTATCTGGTTTTACCTGTCAGATGATCTCGGGACTGTTTTTTTTTTGGCAGTGCCACTCGTAATTGTTCCCCACCCTCTGCTGTTCCCTTAATTTCCCTTGTGATTTTTCTGTGTCATTTCTATACAGAAGCACCTTTGCTATTTTAGTATGTCACCTTACCATACCTGCCTACTTTAACTCCCCTTTGCAGGCATCCATTTCAAGGAACCATAAAAAAGGGAAATAAAAGGGATATTTGATAAATTTGGAAATGAAAATTAAAAGGGCTTTTGTTCATAAGCTCAGAGTTTTGTTTGGGGATTTTTAATACCACTGTATCTTTGCTTGATTGTGCTTGCTTTGCATGCTCCACATGGTTGTACTGCGGAGAGGACGTAGCATTTTTCCTTCTTGAATTTCCTACCTCTTCTTTTTCCTGAACAAAATACAAACCAAACTGTGAATGTGGTTTATGTTTCAACAGTCATGCTGAAAATACTTTTTAATGAGCAACTCTGAAATAACTAACTGTAGGTAGGCAGGAGCACCAGCTTTGTACAGTGCAGTCAGTACATGGGAAGCAATGAAAGAAAACTCATGAGGCGACCTCGCACTTCTCTCTGTGGTGAATATTTTTTATATAACAGTGTTGCTGCTGAACCTAAAAACTGCCCAGAGTGGAAGGTGTGGCGGAAAAGTGGAGGATTTCCTTTACTGTCTGTGTTTTCTTTATAAGTACATTATTTCTGAAGCATTTCATGTGGCTCAAGGGCTGCTGCCGGACCAGTTGCATGTCTCAGAGTGCAGATGCAGGTGTGTAAAATGGCTGAGGGATCGGAGACACTGAGACATGTGAGATGACATGGTCTGGCTGTTCCTGTTGGGCTTCTGAGCCATGATGATGCCTGACAGTCGTAACTGTTAGGTGTTAACTTTCACAGTGGGGATGAACATACGCTGATTTTGAAGTAAGCTGAAAGGCCTCTCNCCCCTGACACCCTGTGATACCCTGCAGGAAGCATAGCTCAGTTGCTGTGCAGTGACCTGGACTGCTGCAGAAGTAGTGGTGACCCTTGCACAACGTTGTCATCTGGCCCCTTCATCATCAAAAGGAAGATTAAAGAGGACTTTAAGCACTGTCTAGAAATGGGTAGATGTGAGGGCTTGACTAAAAGTCACATGGAAGCATAGATATCTGCGGCCATTCTTGTACAGAGGCACCTCTGCCTTGGAGGGCCTGTTTCCACGCCTGGGGCCAGATGGGAGACTGTCGAGACTTTGCGTCATGTCAGGCGTTCCCGATCCCAGTTGATGTGTTCCAAGCATGCTGAACACACGCCAGCAGCAAGGAGCTCTTCTGGCTATCGCGTTGGTTTAATGCAGTCGTTGCTTGAAGACTTGCAAGAAAGGGAGTGGCGGGGTCATTTCTGTCTATGAGTGTAAACTGCAACAGCAGGACACTCGGGCTTCATTGGCTTTATGCTGAGGAATTTCAAACCTGTACCTCCCAGCTTCTAGGGAAAGGCCTTAATTTTGAGAAGTTATTCCCAGTCCACTACAGTTACCTTGCAACACAGGAAGGAATCTGAGGTTCATTATCCAGAAGACATTTAAAATGGAATCAGTGATGCAGGGAGCTTCGTGTGGGGTGAAACCCTTTGACACCAGAAGCCTTTTGACGGAGGGAGAAGAATCATCTCCCTGTGGCAGTTTGGAGGGTTCAGTTGTTACAATTTTTGCTTGAGTCATGAGTTTAACTTCAGAAGTATGAATTGTAAAGCTTTTGTTTAGTCAGAGATTGATGTTGCCATAACCTACTGTAAAAGTTAAAAATGAGAGCAGAGAGCAATAATCAGTGCTGACAAGGCTGTCGTCATTTGAAGCTGTAGAAATCAGTATTATCTTCCTGTATGTTCTGATATGAAGATGAAAATTCCTACAATGAGTGGGGTTTAGTGCAGTAGAGGAGGGATAAGACATTAATTAAGTATTTTAAAACATACTTAAGATATTATGCAAGAATCAACCACAGAGACATTTGTGTGTGACTTGAGATAAGTAAATTTTATGTTCCATGCAAGCAGATCACTTGTGTGTTTTGTATAAGGGCTTTTTATTACTTTTCATATTGCTTTTAAGTAGCCTATTGCAGAGCAAAAACATTATTCAGCATCTTTGATCTTAAACAATCAAGAAGAAACATGGGAAATAAAAGGGCTCTGTGGAGGAATGACGTTCATAGTCACTATCTGGAGTTCTAACATCCTATAAAAGTGCTTCTCTTCCATTTGCAGGAACTGTCTGAGCCATGCATAGCTCTCTATGAAAAGATGGATTTCCAAGGAAAGAAAATCGAATTCAGCACAGAAATCTTAAATCTCCAGTTCCTGGGATACAGTCCTCGAATAGCTTCAGTCCGAGTCCTTGGTGGCATGTAAGTTTAAAATCACGTTTTGATTCTTTAGAATAATGTACTTACTCAGCAGAAAAACTACAGCTGTTAGAAACCAAGGAGTATGAAATTAAAATACCCTAATGTGTGCAGTGCGTGAATGCAGTTTCTTCTTACAGAACCCTCTCACACTCTCTTTCAACAACATGATCACTGACTGGTGCCCCATGCTAGAAATTGAAATTAATTTGAATAAAGCTCAGAAGGAAACTGATGTCTTCTCTCATGCTATATTACAAAAGCCAGCTTGCATAGCATCATAAAACCAACTTCTGTGCTCTTGGTTTAGGGCTCAAATATAAAAAGATTATTCAGTTTGTGATCTGCATCATATATTTCAAATATTTTAATGTCTTCACATTCATTCCTCTACCTAGATGTAATGGACACAGTGGTACATACAATCAGATCATGATCTTGTCCGTTTTGCTACTAATAATAATCCTTTTTACATCAGGAGTTGTCACACTCTTGGTTGTAAATCTATCTGTTAAATTCATTAGCTATTTTTAAGCTATTGTGTTCTCTAAATGTACTTTTGTCGACCATGTGAAAAACAGTATGTGATGAAGGTTAAAAACTGTCTGGAAGAATTTTGAAATCATCACTGTGCTATCATCATCCACTTTTCCAGCAGATCTGCTAAACTTCTTTCTGTGGTTTTGCTGTTGTCAGCCTCTACCTCCAAGATACTTGCCCCAAGTATATGTCAGGTTTTTTTCTAACTTGAAGAATGTGACCTTTTTTTTTTTTTTTTACGCTAGATCCATGGTCACAGTTGCTTTGCATTTAAATGTTTTCTCCGAGGTGTGTGCTAGAGAGATGCTGTTGGATAGCTTAAGACTGCCCTCAAGTGGATAGCTAACACTAGGGCTGTAGAGCAAACCATTTTCCTCACCTGGAAAAGATGGTCAAAGGGGTTCCTTAGTACACTGAACTGAAGTTTGAAACATAAGGATCATAAGAAAAGGTATATGCTCCATATTCTTAAGTTTCCTGAGATTTCAGTACCTTTCATCATAACCACAATATAATTCTCACTTCATATAACATGAAATAACATGAAATCAAACGTCAGTCAGAGGTCCCTTCCAGCCCCTAATGTTCTGTGATCCTGTGATCACAGATGTTACTGCTTTGCTAAGAACATTGTTACCGTGATGCCAGGTGATGGAGCTGTGAACTATGCGTGTATCCTGTCCAGTGAACACACATGTTTTTTTTTCTGGTTGATCTCTGGAAACACTGAGTGTATCACATGAATATTCTGATTTCATTATAGCAGCTTCAGCTGCTGAAATGTGACAAAATGCAATTTTAAGAGCATCCTGACCCCTACTGCCTTCCTTATTGGAGGGGGTTTTGTCTTCTCTTCCTTTACATCCATTTCTAAGTCTCATAATTTCCTCCCTGGGGATGATGTGTATTAGGCTGTCCAGCAGGTGTAGGGAGGTGGTTTTCCTCCTCTACTCTGCCCTAGTTAGACCACACCTGGAATACTGTGTCCAGATTTGTGCTCCCCAGTTCGAGAGACAGGGATCTACTGGAAAGAGTCCAACAGGGAGCTGTGAGGATGATTAAGGGGCCTGAGCATCTCCCCTATGAAGAAAGACTAAGAGCCCTGGGGATGTTCAGTCTTGAGAAGACTTGAGAGGGAAGACTTGAGAGGGGATCTTATCAATGTCTATAAATATCTGAAGGGTGGGTGTCAAATGGAAAGAACCAGTCTCTTTTCTCTAGTGCCCAGCCATAGGACAAAGAATAGTGGGTATAAACTTGAGCATAGAAGGTTCCACCTCAACATGAGGAGCAACTTCTTTCCTGTGAGGGTGGTGGAGCACTGGAATGGGCTTCCCAGAGAAGTTGTGAGGTCTTCTCTAGAGACTTTGAAACCCCACCTGGATGTGTTCCTGTGCAACATGCCTGAGGTGATCCTGCTCTGGCAGGAAGGCTGGACTTGATCTCTGGAGGCCCCTTCCAACCCCTAACATTCTATGATTCTATGATTAACCTGTGAAAAAACACCAAAATTAAGGTGAGCATGCTTCTTCTGGATATAGATGTCCACTGATAAATCACTCATATTGAGTGTTTATGTACTCAAAAACCTATAGCTGTTGGACAGTCTCAGCAAATCAGGGTAAGAAAGCTCAATAAATTGCACTGTATTGCAGCCTGTTTCAAAGTCAAGTTGTAATTCACTGCCTGTGCCTATAGCAGAGAAGCAAAAGTCAGGTTCTGACAGATTTCTCTCAGTATGACTGTAAAGGTGGTTGGATAGGGAATACTAAGTTCTTCTACATGAAATTTCTCTCTTTCTCTCTTTTTTTTTAATTATTACTTCACTTTCAGGAATTTGGAAAGAAGAAAGGTATTTTGAAATAAAACCTCTATCAGAACACCCTAGAGAACTTTGCTGCAGTATTTGCTTGTTGCAGTCTACATCCCCAGGAGTTCTTTCCCATGTAGGTCAAGCCTGTCCAAATTAAGATAAACAGAACTACTGGTTCTACATACACAACTGTCTAACATGCACAGCATGTGTAGCTCGTACAGATAGGCTCCTTGAGGAGACACACTGACTCCTGAGAATAAATGATATTTAAAATTTGGGTCCTCCCTTTAAGGCAGAAAATGCTTGCTTTCTTTCAGGTTGTAATTTTTAATCAGAACTTTTGAGATGTGAACTCCAGCAGACTCATCTTAATTTTCATTTTCATTTTGAAAACCTGTTAAAAAGAAGGTCATTGCCTTTCCATAGCTAACCACTACTGCTTTGTGGGTCAGAGTTCTTTCTGTTAATCCTATTTATTGATTCCAAAGCAGGATTTGCCAGTAAAAGCATTCTATGTTTTTTGGTTATTTTTGTTCGGTTTTCTTTTTTTGTTCTTGTAGATGGATAATTTATGAGCACAGTAATTACAGGGGGAGTCAGATGTTGTTACCACCGACTGAAATTCCAGACTGGTATCAAGTGAGTGGCTGTTGTCAGATAGGCTCTCTGAGACCTTTACTGCAGGTGAGTAGGCCCTGACGTGAGATGGTCAAGTAATAATTTACACTTCTGTGAAGGGGCTGGGGGGGTACTGTACACTTGAAAGCAATGTTACAGTCTTGATGCATGCTACAAGCGTCAGCACTGGCAATTGTGTGAAGAAATCATTCTACTGTTTCACTTGTAATGAAAAATATTTGATTGTGCTAGGTGGCTTTGCAGTTCTACTGCATAAACTGTTCATTAAGAATCTACTTTAAAGTATTGAAGACAGCCTATAAGGATTGGCTACCTTATTTGTTACAGTAATGGCTATAGCTACTTAGATATAAATTATTTTAAGTTGCTTAATAATTAGTGCCCAAAGTGGACACTGGTAGTACTATCTTCATTACTTTTTGGAACAACATGAATATTTGATACTTCGATTAGTAGTGATTTTGTGTTGATTTTGTGGGGGGGAGAAGGTCCTTCCCCAGTTATTAGTTGGCAGAAAAATTTGCAAATCTAATGCAGAACTTATTTTTGTGGTATCCTTTTCATTTTGTCTTCTAAATAAGCACCATGTCCTTTAGTCCAGTGCTGTAGCCAGCAGTCCCGTGAGCTTTAACATTCGATGTTCCTGCTGAGCCATATTTACTGAGGAAGCAGCTTTTTCTAATTCACAAGTTACCTGTAGCTGTAACCAAAGGCATTTGCTTGCTGTCATAACGTTGTCTTTGTATAGCCTTAAGCAGAGGTAGGAATAATGCATTTTGACTGCCCTGGCTGAGAGCTTGTCTAAACAGGAATGTTAATGTGTGTTAAGGCACAGCATGAATGTGCAGGGTAATACCTGCTGCCAGTGAAATAAATAAGCAGCACTGCACAAGTGCACCCTTAATGAACATAAAGAGCATCTATACACAAAGTTAGCAGACAGAAGGTAGTGCTGCTCTGAATTAAAAATTCTTAGCTTTGCATTGTGTGCAAAGGAATGCCTAAAACTCTCCATGCAGAGTGGTAGATTCTCAAAGCTTGGCTTGTCCTAGCCACTTATGGACTTTGGAATTCTAAAATAGAAAAGATAGACTTTCAGAAAGAAAGAGGGAGGCACAGAGTTCAGCCCTGAACAGTAACTTCTCTGAAGTTAACCAGAGTACCATGTGTTCCCTGCTGAGACTGGTTCGTGACGTTGTTTTCTGCAGAAACGTGTGTACTTCAGGCTTCGAAACAAGGAAACGGGAAAGTTCATGTCAGCTGATGGAAACTTGGACAATCTGAATCTTCTCAGAATACAGGTTGCAGAAGATGCAGACTCGGATGATCAAATCTGGGTTTATCAGGATGGATTCATAAGGTGCCGGGTGAGGTTCAATTTCAATGTGAATTTTTTCTTTCCCTCTCTAATGGTAGGGCTTTCAGAATTCAGTTCCTACTGTAGCATCTTATTTTATAAACTTATTCTTTTTCAGCTATAATAGAATATTCTTGTAGGGGTGGGTTGGGGAATTACTTTTTATTGAACTCTGGTTTTTTTTCAGGTGATATAACTAGCTGTATGATATATCCAAAAAAGTAACTGAAAGTTTGAGAGATATTAGTTATGCATTACTTTTCCCCTGAAGAATAGTAGCTTCATAGTACAATCATCACTGGAAGATCTTTGCCTTGCTCTTCATGAGCCTCATTCGTACCCTGTTTCTCCACAGTGTAAATACCACAGAAGTGTCAGATCAGGAGCGATCTTTTATTACCTTCCTGGTAATACTTGGAACTGTGCATAGCTGGTGCTAGGTCTGCTAGGGTAAAATGTAGCTTAGAGCCTCTTCCACATTCAAGTGAGTGTAAAGATAAAATCCTACTGGTTTGGGGTTGGCTTGTTCCTGATTGTCCTTGTATTTGTCAAATTTATCCCTCTGCCGTTCCTCCGTACGAGTTCCCAAATGAAGTCCTACTTTTCTCACAGTCCCTAAAACTAATCGTGTGTGAGTTTTCATTGAGGTGAGCAGAGGTATGCACAGTTCATAATGTTTAAGCATGAACAGTCTTAGGTAGGTAGGGAAAGCCAGCCGAAGAAAATTGAGTTACTTTAATAATGCTAAGCAGCTTGACTGCAAAGAATCATGTGAACTTCTTCTATAGGGCTGTATAACTTCAAAGGAGCCATTTATAACTATGTCATCTATGCTGGAGGGAAGAATCTTGCTGTTAATAAGCTAAAGCAGTGTTTGGACATGTTTACAGGACACATGCAGTAGTAAAAGGGATTTATGCAGACAGCAAAAATGGCATAAAGTAAGCTAAAAGTTTGAATGTCATGTACAAAAGATTTTGCTCTTGACAGCGTCTCTCAAACATTTCACTAAAAGTATCATGTTGAGACAGTGCGGTGTAAGGTATTTTGCACAAAAAAATACTGGTTTTCACCTCATTTTAACAAGAAAATTAAACTTATGGGTGGGTAGGTCATTGGAAGAACTTGTGCCTTCCTTCCTGTAAGCTTGGGTCATCTCACTGAGTCACAGTACCTCGGGGTATGCCCCAGGTTTTCAGGGAAGGGCTGTTTTAGGTAGGTGGGATAACCAGTAAGCAGGTTGTGAAAGTCATTCTGCTCATTTTGTCAGAAATAGATATGAATCACAGGTACCACTCCAGGTCTCCATGAGTTTCTTGGAGATGAGTGGAGTGATAGCCTAGCCTAGCAGACCTAATGGTAAGCTGAGTCTTCTAAATCCACGAGAGAACACTTTACATATGGATGAGATTTTCAGAACTAGGTCAACTTACTTCAATCCTAGGTTATTCTAGTAAGAAGAGCTACTTTTCAGAACTGTATATATAATAATTTAGGGCCATATCAACTAGGGCAGATGGGTGTGTGTTTAATCTGCCACTGAAGTCCGCTCAGGAGTTACAAGGTGGCTTATGGCTTATGGCTTATTTTTCTCTTGAAAAATCACTGTTCGCACAGAATAAGTAACTGTAATTTACTACTTAATTCTCTTTTCAAGAAAGCTTGATTTTTGCCAGTTCCTTTTCTTTTTAACCATAAAGGCATTTGTAGAGTTTTGGAATCAAGTAATACAAATGACTAGGAAGTGAATATAGAATAAAAAAGAAAATATTACTGTGATAAGCTGTGAAATTCCTAGAGTCATTACTGTGCAGTTATGTCCTTTATATTGAAAGGCTACTGCAGAGCTAGAAATGATGAAAGAACGAAAACATTCACAGAGGAGTTGGAGGCCTCCTATGCAAGGAAGAGGTGGGATAGCTGGGATGTTTTAGCCTTCAAAAGGGTCAGTTTGAGGGATGATTGATTGAACTCTGTGTGAACATAGTGTGTACAAGACACCCCTTAAAATAAGGGGGTTGAGGAGAGCATCAGATAAAACTTAGAAGTTGCCTGTCACACTTTTTTTTTTTTTCTTTTGCTATTAAAACTTTGGACCTGCTTGCCCCAGAAGAGTTACAATACAGAACGGTGTTCACGTGAAAGTGTTGTATTGATCTCTGTGGGCAGTGACCAACAATTTCAGTCTGAGTATTAAAGGTACCAGCTCTGCAGGGAAAAGTCTCTGGGCTGGAGATTGCTGTAGCCTGGGAGAGATCACCAGGAACACACTACATCCAAAAGCAGAGTGAATGTAATCTTCCATGACATCTGTTACTGGCCACTGCTAGAAGCAGGTGCTAATTGTACCTTTTGATCTGATGCAGCGTGGTTATTTTCATGTTTTGAAGTAATGGAGACTATCAGCAGAAACAGGAACAAAAATAAGTGGTCTTGACTTTGGGGAAAAAATACATTCCTTTAGGGAAAGTAGTTCTAGGTTCTCTTTTCACCTGATGACATCTCTCCTACCTGATTACAAACCCGTGGATCCTAGAAGTAAAGCCATTTTGAATAATTGCTGTTGCCTTTCTGATGATACAGATGGCAGAGGATTGCTGCTTGACAATTGTTGGAAATCTCATAACTCCTGGCTCTAAACTCGGTCTGTCATTTGAGCGGAACGAAGACAAACAATATTGGCATATTAGTCCTGATGGCAGGATTTATAGCAAGATGAAGCCCAAGCTGGTTTTAGATATCAAAGGTAAGCAAATACGTTATCTCATTATATTGTGTCTTAATCACATGGTATTTGTCATGTGGGATAGGCACTAAACGTGCCTATAAATTAAAGATGGTGTTATAGTTACTTTCATCTAGAATCAAAAAAGACATGATTAGCGAGTCTGACCTTCTGAATTATACAGGCCCTAGGACTTCATTTCATTTTTCCTACGTAGAGTTTAGTAACTCACAGTACTTGCTTATCTTGTATTCCCAGTGTCCACTCACTGTAGATATCCTCAGTTAATTTTAGGTGGCACTGGGTGATGCGAATATAATTATTTAAAATGCTGAAGCAAGAAAAACCTATCTTCTCATTAACTTTTATTTGTATAGAGCAAATTTTCTTACATAGTAGTTGTAGATACAGCAGCCAAAGGATATCAGGAAAGCAAAGGCAGGCTCATACGCTGATGTGATTAGATGCAAAAAGGTTTTTTTTCATCTGTTTATTAATGGCTATACCTTTATTGTGAGCATGAGATTCTGCTGTAGCAGCCTAAGGTCTGGTGTGTGTTTTACAGTGTTTTTTGTCACAGCAATGTTTATTAACTTTGTTTTCACGGCTTCATAGAAGGTCTGAAAAAGCAAGGAATGGACTGATGAGCAGAATTGGCATAATTGGATGTTCTCACCTAACTCTGCATTCTTGGGTGGGGGGAGTAATCATTTTCTATAGCTGTTAATGTTATTAGCTCTTTGAAAATTAATTTTGTGTTAATGCTGTAATTACAGCAGTTACAAAAACAAAAAGAGAGAAAATAATACCAGCATCAACAGTCAGCACTTTGGAACTAAAAAGGACTATCAGAACTGGGAGGAAAG
>VWZY01008751.1:2836-32210 GCA_013399075.1 Chloroceryle aenea | reverse complement strand
CCCAGGATGCCATTGGCCTTCTTGGCCACAAGAGCACATTGCTGGCTCATGGTCATCTTCTTGTCAACCAGGACCCCCAGGTCTCTTTCACCTACAAAAAAGGTGTTAGCTAATGTCTGACTGTAATACACTGTAATACACCACTGGCACAAATAGTCACAAATTCTCTCAAAAAAGCTAGTGATGACTAATTATAACTTCATCAAAGAGATTCCCATTAAGGGAGACTCTTTAGTCACAATGCCTCTGCAAACCTTTTCCTAAAGTCAGCTCCAAGCTGCACCAAAGCAGCAGAAATTCTGTTAGGCTGCCTTGCCCTCAGTTAACTGTCAAAAGCTGTTATGGGTCCTGCATTTGAAACTGAAGAACTTCAGAACTTCACAGTGGATAGGTCTGGTGATGAAAATGGAAAGGCACTCTTACTTGAAAGTAAAAAAAGGGGTAAATCTGTGTGGTACCGAGCAGGTACATTTAGCTTGTATTTGAGAAAGCCTGGTAGGAACATGAACCCAATTCCGTCAATTCTGCTGATCCAGCCTTGACCACAAATTCAGTCTTAATGAATTCTTCAGCAAACGAACGCGGTTGTTGAGCTGAGCAGTTACCAATGCCACCTTGTGGATACAGTGGCAGAGTACAGAGCATTGTCCAGAGCATCGCTCTATCAAAGCAGAGTCTCTTGTTCCACTGGAAAAAAAACAAGATAAAAACCAACACCGAAACCCAACCTGTATTTTCCCATTGTAACATGTTTGCATTCTATCAAGACCCTATTTGCAGAATAATTTTTATGCTCACAGCTATTTGGCTAATATAATTTTTTTTGTAGCTGCTGGTTAGGGTTTTTTTCTTTCAAGAGATTTGATTTCCCCTCTTTCCAAAGAACTTTATAAGTATTTCTGCTGTCTGTCTCTACTGCTTTTTAGTAATTTTCTGGTGATGGCAAGGAACCGTGCTGCTGTTAATCAGGCCTTCTGATTTGGGACAGTGGCACCAGAAGGCCTCCCCCAAATACCCAAAGAGAACTGCTAAGGTGCTCGAGGTGGCATTTCCTTAGTACAAACCAGCTGCTCTTAAATGTGCCTGCCAAGCCAGGGCTCCATGTACCTACCGTATTTCTTCCAGCTCTGCTACAATCCCTATTTTTTTACACTTCTCAAAAGCTGTCAGCTGCCAGGCTTCTCTTCTGGCGGACTGTGAGGCTGTAGGGGTGCAGAATGAAAGAGGGATCTCCATAGGAGTGTCCTGCTGCCCAGTACAACTGGTTGGCTGGGGTGGCTGCTTCCAGGGGGGGATGCTGCCTGCTGTGGCAGGAGTCCTGTACTGCACGATACACAAGTGGCCCGCACTTCTGCAGCAGGCAGAAATGTCAGCATTTGACAAGTGTCAGTTCTGACTTTCAGCTCTAGTCGAATCTTTCTTTACTTTGGAGTTTGTCAAAACACTGATGGTTCTGTGTTCTGTGGCATTGTGTCACATGAGGAAACGAAGCCCCTCTGAGAAAGAGCTGTATTTCACATGCAGGTATGTTCAGCTGCCAGTGGAAACAGCTGAACATAGGGTGATATTCTGTGTATGGCAACTTGTGATGAACCTGGTTAAAATACGGGATTATAATGGTGGAGAGTGAGTACCAGACCTTGTCCCTGGTGTGGTCGTGCTTTTACTGCCTGTTAATGTCAGGATTTATTTCATTGCATAAGCATCATCTTTAGAGCAAAGTGACAACTCTTGAGGAGAAACTGAATGGCTGAGTGTGGCTTTTGGGAAGTGCTGCTCTTAAAGGACCTACACCTGCCTGTATTGCAGTGATTTCTTCCTTTCCCATCCAGGCTGAAAAAGCCAAGGTGCTCAATTGCTGAAGGGGGTGGAGAGGAGCAGGCAGGCTCCCTTGTGTCAAAATTAATTCCAAAAGCAGGCAGTGATGAAAATGAGTTTGTCTTTTTTTTTTGTCTACACCAACACTTAGTAGAGTTGCCCTGAAACCTGGAGCAAATGTCTCTTCCTTCAAGGATAATCTACACCCTTTGAAATTTCTCTTCCCAGGGGGTGCACAATATGATCGTGACCACGTTGTTGTCAATGCAGTCAACGAAGAAAAGTTAACGCAGCGTTGGGAACCACTAGTTGTATAAACCTGGATGAGCAGAGACGACGTTTGAACTACCCACTATTCCAGATGCTAGAATTGGCATGGCCATCTCTGAAGGATACAGGATCAACACCCAGAGTTTTGCCTTTTCTTTGCAGTTTTAAAAGAACAAGCAGCAGAGTGACTTCACCTCTATCCGAGATTATTACCCCTATAAAAGCTTCAGTATCTCTCACCCTTTTGTTTGATTTTTTTTTTGTTTTGTTTTGTTTGGTTTTTTGTTTGTTTATTTTTGTTTTATCACAACTCAATGCAGCATAGAGTGGTAGTGTGCCTCAGGCTAAGAGTGGAAGAACTAAAGGTGGGAGAGACCCCAGGCAGTTAGCTGTGTCAGTATTTAATCCACAGTAGTCAATAACTGTAATTTTAAATTATTTTTAAAGCGTTTCTGCCTACAGAAAATAATTAAAGCTTCTTCTATAAAAGACAGGACAGCAGTGTGTATGTGGGTGTAGCAACTTGGACTTACGGGCTGTAGTACAGAGAAGTTATCATTCAGTTCTGGAAATGAATAGTATTTATTTCACTGGAACAAACTTATGTTTACCTAAAGTTTAAAGGCTGCTAGCACACAGCGCATCCAAAGAATTTGGACCATGTGGCTTCAATATAGTTAGTATGCTAATATAATAAGTCCTAAATTAAGGAAAAAATAGAGATTTTTTTTTTTTCCTCTTGTAGAGATGATGTAAATTAGCAGATGTTTGTTAGAAAAAGAAAGGGCTGGCAAAAGGATGCATCAGAATGTGAAGAACTTGCCTGTTTTTTTGGCTGCCTAACTTTTAGACTTACAGGTATTTTACTACTATGCTAAGTCAAATTTTTACCTTTTTAAAACAGTTCCAGTAAGTATAGTCTTGCTGAACTCCAAAATCATATCAAACCCAGTAATTATTAGGCCAATCATCACTAAAGATGACTGCAACAGCACCTAGGTGCTGTGTTTACAAAAAGGCCTAAAAATTCAGCCTGTTGGGCTTAGTGTGGAGAATGCCAAACTCCCAAGCACTTCTAGTGATGCTGAAAAGCCACATCTCTGGTGGGCTGCTGGTTCCTGCTGGGCAGAAGCACCAGGCTGCTCCAATAAGGGGCACAGCCAAGCATGTAGACATGCCCAGTCACAAGGGCTGGGCCAGTTCAAAGTGAGCCTTACTGGTTTAGTAACAAGCTCACGGCAAGTGAGACATACTGATGACTGCAGGAGGCTCTTCTGTCGCCCTGCTCTTAACCTGATGTTGTTAGTTTTCCTTAGCAACGTTGGCAGAAAGGTAAAATACAAACCAGGTCTTATACTGTGCTGCTGTGTTTTCTCCTGGTTTAGACCAGTGTTACTCCAAGCTTCTCCTAGGAGCATCCAGGCCTTTGCCTTGCATAGTAAGTCTGTTTTAAAATTAACACTTTTGTTACTATTGTATTGCCTCAAAGGATACTGGTGCTTTTATTGTTCCCACCCTCCAAGTGCCTTACTCATTTTCCTCCCTTTGTACAGACCTGCTGGAGTTTTGTTGCTCAGAAATGTGCTGCTTTTAGTTCTTCTTAGAAAATGTGTTACTGGTTCCGACCAGCGGTACTTTGTCATACGGATGTGCTCTTGCTATATAATATAGCATTTTACAAATAAATTTAAGTTAGGTAAGTTTTTATTGAAATCATTTCTCAAGGGAGAAAGCTGAGATTTTATAATTAGCTTTGCTTCTGTCTTGTGCCCTTCTCTGTCTCCACTTCCTCCACCACAGCTAGCTAGCTCATGAGGAATGACTATGTGGTGTGGAGTGGAGGCTCTCGGGATCAGGAGCTTCTGTACAACCCCCTCTTCAGTGCATTTGTACATGAGGCCACAGTTAATGTGGCCTCTGTTTCCCTCGCCTGCTGGGAGCCCTGCAGGACATGGTTTTCCCACCACCACAGTTACTGTGCAGCCCTCCATTAAGAGGTTACCACTTTCCTTCAATCTACCTGCATAACTGCAGAGGAATTCACTCCGGAGCCTGTCTCGGGCAAAATGGTAAGTTAAAAAAAAACAGACTAACAGACACATGCCACTTCACACCCCTCCAGCAGGGACAAGGGTATGGCAGAAACAGGGTCTCCTGCTGACTGACAAAATCATGTCTAGCCTACCTGCGTAGATGCTGTAGCGAGCCAAATCTCTGCCAGGAGACAATACAGGTAACTATCAGTTAGAGATTGATTTTGTTCCATGCTTGTACTCAGATTAGTCATGGCAGAGCAAGAGTGAAGTGCTGGTCTTGAGACAGGAACGTGACCACTTCACACAGGAAAAGTTAGAGGTTCTAAGGATGAACTATACATATTAATAAAGGTGATCAGAACAAGGAAAGACCAAGGGAAAAAGGACAGCACAAGTTTCCTGTAGACAATTAGATGAAAGTGTGCCTCACCCTTTCAGGACTTAGGTAAAGCACAGAGAAAGTAAAAGCTCCAGCATGTACAAACTGAAAATGCTGGTGGCTGTTCCTCTTGCCCCAAGAGTAAGGGTGCTCTGCAGAAGTCACAACTACATTCTTAACGTGGTTTTCATGTAGTAGTCCATAAGGGATATTATTGTGTCCTGTCTGTTTATTAGAAGTTATGAACAGGCCAGAGTAGGAAAAAAAGAGTCTTTTCTAAAACAAGAGTTTTTAAAAAGAAATATGCTTTGCCTGTGAGCTTTTAAGGAAGAAACAGTTGCTAAGTACCAATTTATGTTCAAGTGTAATTTACCAGTAAAGGATGGACTGCAGGCAAAACAACAATTAGAGATACTTTATTTTTTACTAATTACATTGATCACTGTTTTTCCACGTGCATGTCCTCCTTCCAATTTCAGAAAGGCCTTTGGAACTTCAGAAAAAGTGAAGACTTCATCAATAACTGGTTGAATCTACAGGAAAAAAAAGAGTTTCACTATAGTAGGAATAAAATCATCTGTTGCCTTCATACTTCAGAAGCGTATGCAGACAGGAGCGATGTTTCTTTGGAGTATTTGGGGCAGAAGAGGCCAAATGAGGTAGTCACTAGCTTTTAACTTTTTTTCAGCAACCCCTCTACATGCAGGAGGCGACTTTCTGCTGCTCTTCGCCCTGGTTCTGAAACATCACTACCAGAACAGTTTGGAGCCTTCCCAGTGAAGTCACCATACAAGACTCTTTCTTGAAAGAGTCTTGAAAGTTCCTTTTAAAAGCTGACACTGTGCTTCAACTTTGTGTTGTCCACAGTGATACACTGAGGAAAAGGAAGAATATTTTTCTCCTCCTATCACTACTGGTTTTCTTGTTAAACACAAGAATTTTCAAGAGGTCAGTTTTTTCAAAGGTAGTGCCTACCTACATCAGCACAAGCTTCTGCACCCCTAACGCACTTGGCCACAAGTGAAGTAAAAAAAGTCCACAAACATTTGTTGCTGAGTCATTTAGATAGATACACTTAAACTCAGCCACTGTATATTCCAGCAGGCATACATCATCAAGCCCTGCCTGCATCAACTGCAATATTGGCATTAATTTTGTAGAGTAGTCTTCTGGATTGTTGCAAGACTCATTTCTTAATAATGACAGTGACATTGCCCTACTCGCTGTTCCCATAAACATCCTCTGAGCATTCTCTTTAGACATCACTGTGTACTGACAGAGGCAGAAGAAATCTCAGCTGCTTCTGTAAAATACTTGTCACCACTGGTCCAAGGGAAGAGACTTTTTCTATCAGCTTCAGTCAGCCTTCCACCCTCCTCCCAGAGATCCTCCCTATCCTGAGGTTGGTTTTTAGTCTTGGATCCCTTCGCACCAGCCCAAAGTGTGTTCCCGCACTGATGAACTGATCCTAATCCTCTTGCCAGAGGAAAACACAAACAGTGGGTGAGTCTGCAGCTAACTCTTGCAGCAATGAAAGTCTAAAGTAACAAAAATCCAAACACCCTGTTTACTGTGCCAAGGAAAGAGTATCTACAGGCTTTTTTCTCAGAGCTGGTAGCATGCATGCTGTCTGGTAACTGCCCTCTCCAGGTAGGACGTGCACCTCACTAAACAGAAAAGGAATTCAACAGCAAGAACGACGCAGTTTGCCAGAAGGCAGGGGGAGGTGCTGCTTAGCAGGTGAACGTGCAGCACCACCAAGGAGAGGTTTTCATATGTACACATTTTCCCAGCAGCAGCAATGACCACCCAGCATCCCCCCAACAACCCCACACCTCCCATCGGGCACTTGTCTATGCTCAGGCAGGTCCTTTTCTCAACTCTTAATTACTTTTCTTTATTAATACACGGTGTCTTACCTCCAAGTCCACTCATTACTCTAAAGTAACTACTGGTTTTCTCATACCAAACACGTAACCCAAGACAGCAGTAGTCAATTACGTTGCAGTATCTCCTAATCTTCTCACTAGACTTTCCTTTTTATTTTGTCAAGGCAAGCTCAGCAGTAGTAGGAAACATTACGTGGCAGAAAAGGAGGAACGAATTAACCCCCTCCAAATCATGTCAGAATTAGCAGCCAAATTGCTATTAAAGTAACTGTGCAAACAGATATAGTCAGTAAGTGCCTCAAACTTGCCATGCTGCAGGGCAATTTCTTCCCCTTGTTCTGCCAGGACAATCTGTCACCAAACCTCTAGTAAAGCAGTGGTAACACACAGCAGAGAAGCCCCAGAGATGCTGCATAACACTTCCTGCTGGGAGAAGAAATGTGGGGCATGAATGATCAAGTTCAAGACTGGTGTTTGGTCAGCATCCAGCACAGAGTGGAAATGTCACCACAGTCATCAGCAAAGTCAGGGATGCGGACCCAGAGTGGCAGTAACAATGAAGACAATGGCTTTGGGTAAACTGAGCATCTGAGTAAACTGCAGCTGCTGTGCCTGTCAGCAGGAGGAACGTGCTGCTGATCAGCAGTGCCTGTACAGAGAAGACCAACCCTTGCTTTCAGAGCAGAAGCTTCAGGAAAAAGCAACTTTGTACCCTTACTGAGCCAAGCACCAGTGCAGCACTTGTACCAGTGCTTACTGTTGATGGCAGTTACATACAAAGGTGTGCTTCAGTTAAGGAAAAAAGAGTACAGACACTCGGCCTGCTGGAACATGGACACAGATGACCCCAGCAGGGCAAGAAGCTGGGAGGACGGAAAAGGTATCTGGGGAAGAAAGCAGTGCAGCAGCACAGGGGATGTCAAGCCCAAGGAAGGTGAAGAACAAGGGATTTCAGGGAAAGGCAGAAGTTCATTTCAGATACCTGCAGCAACTGCAAAAAAAAAAATTAACAAGATGCTTCAGTGTTCTGCCACCTGCCACTGTGCGTTTAGAACCCTGAATGTTTTGAAGGAGGCATGTGACATCCTCAGACCATCAGGTGAAGTTCAAAGCTTTGCATTGGAAAACCGGTGACATGGGGATTCAGAGGGACCCTGAATTCAGCCTCACCCTTCAGAGCACTGTGTGTACTGCAGCCACCCCCACACTCAAAGCCCATCTGCTGCATTGATGTAACCTCTAGCTCCATTTAAACACTGGCTTTAGGCAGTGCTATAGAGAGACGTGAATACTAAATTGATGATCCTGACAATCTAGAGCATTAAACATTTTATCTGGCTGGCTGGTCAGCCCCATTGTTTGAATAACCCTGAAAGGGCTGACCATGTTGCAGCACAGTGATTCACTCAGCCTTTACCATAATCCACTGACTAAGATAAAATTTCTTCCTGTGAACAGACAAACAAGCAGGGGAGCGTCTGCTGTTTGCTGAATGTGTGATAATAAGTGGAGATTAACTGGATAATAAAAACACTGGCTATTTACAGCCACGCATCAGTTCCTTGCCAGGGGACACCTATTTGTTCAGGGAAAAAGGATTAAACTAAAGTCTGGGAGAGAAAGGACTACACACACCCGCATTGAAATCTTTATCTGAAAACAGACTGGGCCTGAAAGGTATTTTCTTCCTCTTCATTCTCTCTGATGCAGGACATACTATAGAAATGAATCTCAGATCTCTTGAAATGAACTCATGTGTTTGGAAAAACAGAGCAATTGCTGATGCTGATTGAGGCTATCCTCCATAGGGCACAGAAGTGGCATCCCAGCCAACCCATCTCTGAACGCGGCCAGCAGAGCAGAGGCTCTGGCAGCAGGTGACTGGTCAGCAGGAACATTCTCCTGCTAATGACAACTTCAAGCCTACCCTCGAAGGTCCCCATTTCTGTGGTGGCAAGGCCACGGTCCAAGTTTATCGGGAGGAGACAGGCAAGGAAACATGAAGTGAATGAAGATAGCTCTGCCCCTCATAAGAGCAGCACGTCACTCCAGTGAGTGCAGAGCTGCTTCTTGACACTGGAGGGAGAGCTAGAGCCTTGCACCTCAGAGCAAGCCTAGTTCACAGCAGAAAAGAAAAGAATGTCCCCTCACTCCAAGGGCAATGACAGTGCATTGGCTCTCCCCCAAGTCTGCAACGGGTGGCCGTGTCAAAACCACAGGCCAGCCTGGCTTTGCAGTGCCTCCTGCCCAGCTGCTGCCTCCCTGTGCACACCCCCTCCTTAAGCAGCCGTTGGGTCAGCTCAGGGCCTGTGTACACGCTGTGGAAAAGTTACCTACATCTGCACAGAACAAGAGCGGTGATGTGCTCCACCAGACACCAGAATCCTCTTGAGGGCCTGTCGTAATGAAAAGACCTGCTTGCCACTTTGACTGAGTCAGAAGATAAAGGCCATCTTCCTCCAGAAACTACCACCACACCCAAATCCAGTCTATGAGCACAAATGCAGAGCTTGATACTTTTCCTTTGGCCTTCAGCAAGTCTCCCTTCAGTGTCAACGAAAGACTGAAACAGAAATCACGACAAAGAACAGTCCCTGTCCTGTAGCTGGATACGTAGTTACCTGTCCAGTACTTTACTGTCATCTCATGGAAAAAATGCTTGTTTGGGACACTGCTGTTTCTGACATTCCTTCTCTTTAGCTGAGCATCTCCACTGCTGTATTCAAGTTCCACATTCTTTGGGTCTTCATCCCAACCCTTTCTTCATCCTTCCTTCTGCTTCAAATGGCAGGCAACAATGTATGCTGAGCTTCATACTACCTGCCAACATTAGGTTCTAGGGTTAACCCTCACCGAAGACAAAAAGTTTTTACCTTCGGGAAGAGCTGGCTCAAGTCACATGTTGTATGGGTGGCTTTGCAACCATATAATACTGTGGTTTTGGTTAACTTCTATTTCAAAGAATAAGCACTTTAATTCAAGAGCACATTACAGAACATCAGGTAGATGAGATTTCTGTCCTTAGTGCCTGACAGCTGTAAAAATGATCCAGTAATCCACGCTTGCATGGTGGTGCAGTGTTTAAGACATGAGAATGGATCCCATGTATCCTGGTGTCTACTCACAGAATGTTATGGGTTGCAAGGGACCTCGAAAGATCATCGAGTCCAAACCCCCTGCCAGAGCAGGATCACCTAGAGCAGCTCACACAGGAACACATGCAGGTGGGTTTTAAATGTCTCCAGAGAAGGAGAATCCACAACCCCTCTGTGGAGCCTGTTACACTGCTCTTGTCACCCTCACTGTGAATCAAGATTTCAACGTATGTTTGCATAGAACCTCCTCTGTTCCAGCTTGCACCTATTGTCCCTTGTCCTATCACTGGGTGTCACTGAGCAGAGCCTGGCTCCATCCTCCTGACGCTCACATTTTACATAAACATTAATGAGGTCACCCCTCAGTCTCCTCAAGCTAAAGAGACCCAGCTCCTTCAGCCTTTCCTCATCAGGGAGATGTTCCACTCTATCATCTTTGTGGCTCTGTACTGCACTCCTTCGAGCAGTTCCCTGACCTTCTTGAACTGAGGAGCCTAGAACTAGACACAATACTCCAGATGCAGTGGTCCTTGAATGTTAACCAACTATCTTGAGCCCCTTTCCCATGGGACAGTGTACTAGAAGGTATTTTCCCTACTCCCTGAGTCATCAGGTTCGTTTGTTTCTGAAGCCAAGGTACATTCTTTCATATCAAGTAGCCCACAGGACCTCATGACTATCATCTACAGCTATTAAAATGCTAGAAGATCCATCCCAGTTAAGCAGGCCATCAGGGTATGCTACAGACTGTAGAAGAGGCTTAAAAAAAAAATCTCTAGTTCATTAACTGGCCCTGGCAGAACAGCTTCTACAGGACACAACAAAGAGCAGTAAGGAACTGCAACAAGCCGAGAGCTGTAGTGTGTGCCAGCCCAGCCCAAGTTAAATCAATAGAAGCAAGGAAGATCCTGGGTTTAGTTACCTCCCAAACCATCCTGAATCCCCTGGAAGCAGTCATGTTCATGGTGGTTGTCCTGATATTTATGCTGGTAATGAAAGTAATCTGGGGCAATGCTAACATATAATTGACACAGAACAAACTTCAGTACAGTTACATATAATATGCTTTCATGTATAAATATATCCACTCATATATATTATATATATATGGATTAGAAGAATAGTCCTGCATGACCTGCATCTCCCCAGGTCCCAGGAAATGAAACTCACAGCAGACTTGTCTTGTTGAGCCCACACTTGACCCACAAGTACTGGGCATAACTCCCTCCTACCCTGCGGAGCTAGAGCTCGGAACAGTAGGACTGACTTTCCACAGAACGTGCAATTACATCAGGCTGAGGCAACACGTGCAATGAAATAGCTGGCATAGGATCCATTTTTTTCAGAGCTCCCCATTGTTTATGTGAATTTACATGATCAAACCCTGTTTTTCCACAGTTTTCTTTGCAGACAGTTTATGAGGTAATCACACCGCACTTCCCTAAGAAGCGTACACCCCGGAGAAAGAGGAGCAGATGTGTTTCAATAAAAATCCCAGTGTTTGAGCTTTTTTTGGTGGCTGTGACACAATGCAGATAGAGGTTTCTTTTGGAACAGAAAGGACTGAACAGAGCTTTTGGCAACCTCTCCTTGAGCAACACCTTTGGGCTCTAGCCAACCAACCTGGCAAGCAAAAGTACTGCAACAAGAAAACACCTCTTCAAGTGCAAGCTTTGCAACTTAGCGTGCAGAAAAGATGGCCATCAGAATTAGTGTGAGTGACTGAAGAGAGTGGGGAGAAGGACTGATCTCTAGTCAGTTTAGACACTGAAGTACAGAACCGCTACCCCCGTGTCCTTTTGCAGAAAGGGATGGTAAAGCAGCCACCACCCAAGGGCGACTCGCCTCAGGCACGTCAAGATACCTTAGCACAGCCATAAAGACAAAGACTGGAGCTACTGCAGAGAAGGCTACGTACAGAGATGCTGGATTTGGAGAACATTCAGAAGCTCAGTAAGTCATGTTAGCTGTTTGATCAGAGAAATCTGCAACAACTATGCAGTGAGGGCCAGGGAAAAAGTTACCTGCAGAACTGTAACAAGATGAATTGGAAGCAAATCAGTATGGACAGGTTGGGATAGAGAGTCAAGAAGCTGTGATAACCCATGCTATCAGGAGGACTGTAAGCCATCTTAAATCATGGCTATCCAAACAACTCAAAGCCCAAGTAATGTCATCAAGTGGATGACCATATCCATTGGTGTTATTTACTTCCTGAATAGCAAGGACTAGCAATAGAAAATGACTGAATTCCAGATTTTAATAGGGTTTCTCCCAGCATATCACCAAAGCTGTATAAAGGCCATTAGCCCTCATCAGTAGCTAGAGAAATTCTGGTAAAGCTTCTGTGATCTGTACAGCACTGCACAGTTAGATGGCAGCAGGGCCAAGGAACAATCAGCATCCTCTCCTCCAAACCCCAGCAGCGGGCGCTAAGTCCAAAGCACCCAGAGCCTTCACAAAATACTACAGACAAGTGACATTAACATAGGCATGCAATTGGTTTTGTTATGTGTGCCCGTGCTGTAACATTAACCTAGAAAGCAAACAATGCAGAGAATAACCTACTCCTTTCATGACTGGAGACTCTAGTTGTCTTTTAGCCTTCCTTCTGGCAAAATCAGCCTTCACCCACCAGCCCACTCGATTCAGCTCTGCTCTGAAGGCAAGAATATTAAGCCACCAGAAACACCGTACACAGGCACACCTGGCTGCATTTAAGTGGTACTGAATTAAAATAAAATTTACTTTTCTCTAGGGCTGCGAGTTAACCCACAACCGATCATGGTCCAACAGGAACATACAACACACCTGGTGCTCCCCCTTACGACACTGCAGAGTCCTCTGAGCCTGCCTTCCTCCATCAGGCTTTATGAAAGGCAAAGTAAGAGCTCAGTTGCAAGCTGGAGGCTCTTGCCAAGCTTGGGCAGTTATAGGAGTTGGGTATATTTTCACCAAGGACTACATGGCACATCCTCAGAAAGGCCAAAAAAGTTAAGCAAGCAGCAAGAAAACAAGACTGCTGATGTTAAACTCACAGCATCTACCACAAATACAGTAAACCAATTCCCGACAAGCCTTTCTGTTACCATGCTGGCAGCAGAGAGCAGAGACCACAATGCTTCAGCAACCTGTGTGCCACCAGATAACTGTCCTGAACTAAAGGCTCTGTTGACTTCAGTTGTTTTCAGATTCAATTCACCAGGAATATCCAGCCAAGTAAAGAGAACCCCAGCTTCTGACATGCAGTTCATCAACTCAAGTCGGAGGAGCCCACATTAAACCATTCCTTACTGGCTCTTAATTAGCTGGCATAGTTCAACCCACAGTGGATTTCCCAGCAGTTTAGAAATAAACTGGTATCTCTAAAATTTGACAACCCAATATCGATTTTCTCAATGCCCACTACAGTGGCAGCAGCCTCCCAGGTCTCACAATGTGTCCAGCTGCAAGGCAGAGGAAACAGAACATAAACTAAAAATGGTTTTACAACTCCCAGAACTGAGCTGATGTGCAGCTATCTACAAAAGGAAAATTATTCTCCTTCCTTGCACTACCAGCTCATCAAATCCTTTCCTTCTCCTCATTAAAAAAGGCTGTTACAAGGACTCCTCCTCACACCTGATGTTTTGCAAATCTCTATCCCTCGCTGCAAAGAGCATCCGTGTGAAAGAAGATGACCTTTCTGCTTATTTTTCATCCACTCAAGACTGAGACTCCTTTGCAAAGGAAGATGGCAAACTCATCAGAGATAAAAATTTGTGTTGGTGAAAAGGACTACGAGAAAAACCACGGACAAATCAGTATGATCTGTAACTGCTTCAGAAGTATGCTCTGAAGATTTGAGCTTCACTTACTGTAACAGCATCTCTTTAAACCATCAACTCTTTCAAATTTCCTTCATTTAAATCCCCCCATCATGATTTATACCTTCCTGAAAAAAGCCTTTCATTTTCAGCAGCTCTCCAATTGCTCTCCTATTCACACCCGATACAATCTCAGAATTAAGATGTCTGTGGAAGAAAAGATGATTCACTGAAATGTCAAAGTAAGTAAATTGGCATTACTCAAAAGTGTATTCACTCAGAACTAAGTTGTTCAATTACATGAGCTCACTTTGCTGGCTTCCCTGAGTATTTTTGCTACACTTTTATTGCTTTGTGGTTTGGTTGGTTTGTTTCCGGGGTTTTTGTTGTTGTTTTATTATTATTATTATTTGTTTGGGTTTTTGTAGGGGTTTTTTGTTTGGTTGGGTTTTTAAATTTGTTTTAAGCTCTCAGTTATTCTCTCCTATTCAAACAGTAATGTTTCTTTTCACTCACTTCTGGAAAATTATGGTACACTTCCTCCAGTAATTCTCTCCTGCATTTTTTCCAAACACCTGCTCTTCTGAATGGATGATCTCTCAATCTGAGGAAAACTCTTGTGTCCATACAATAGAGGTCACAGTCTTATTAACATCTGTCTAAATGGAACACATCTGGGTCTTAGGAAACACTGCTGGTAGCACAGGTGTTTACAGCATTTTACAAACTACAGTAAAATGCTGCTAGAATAATGACTCTGCAGATTAAACAGCCTGAAATTATGACCCGTTCTTGCTCAGAGAATAAAAGATGAAGCAAACACCTTTGTGCTCAGGGTCATCTTACAACAAAAAGTACATTGGGACTTCCATATTTGTACGACACGTTTTCAATGGCATTCCAACTCACCTGTTCAGGGCATCAGGCTGAGAACACCCATCAAGCCCAATCCCCATCACATAAAGAGGTGTTTCCCAAGGGGCTTTCATGGGCATATTCTGCATTTGTTTTGCATACGAGGTAGGAGCAGAACACAGACCCAGTTGTGACTGGCTAAGTATCAGGACAAATGGCAAGCTCAAAGACAAGGGTATTGCTGTTTCTCAGACACTGACAGTGTAGTAGCGCACTCGGATACAATCACAGGGTGAGGAGCACCTCCTAGGCTTGCTTTCTTGACCATGGGATAATGCCTGCTGCCCTGGATGTAATGCAAAGCAGAGGGGTGCAAAGCTGTAGCCAGGGACACACTTCACCACAGTTTCTTTCCTGCTGCAGCCACTATTTAGGAATAGGTAACTTTTCAGGAAACACTTTCCACTGGCTGTGTCAGCAACACACTGGTCAGGAGGGAGGAATAGAAGTGGCTGAATTTGGGAAGATTTTTACTCTGATCACAGCACTGAGGTGGCAAATAGAAGCAGTGCAGCCTTAAGTACAACAGCCATTTATTTACCCTTCTCCAAACTCCAGTATATAACTCACAGTGAAAAGGGAGCTCAGTGTTCACACTTTGAGGGATCTGATTTTATTGATGTACACAAATTTTGAGCACAAGATGGCCTGAGAATTCACATACTGGAAGTAGCAAGAGTCATGGCAAATGCTGCTTCCTCTTCTGCTTAGGGACCACACAGAAAGATTAACAGCAGTTGTCCGTATTCTCTGCTCTGGGAGTTTTGGCAATATGAAATTTTTCAAAGGAGGACACTGCCAGGAAGCATAGCACCCCATGGACTAATAAACAGGCAGTCAACTGCTCACTCTCACATTTTATAATGAGCTCATAAACCTGAAAAGATCAGAAAAGCAGCGATTTACCTGCAACTTACAGAATCATCAAATTGTTTTCGTTGGAAGAGACCTTCAAGATCATCAAGTCCACCCGTTAATCCAGGTCACCACTAAACCATGTCCCTAAGCACTGCAGCTAGACAGCTTTTAAACACCTCCAGGGATGGTGACTCCACCACTCCCCTGGGCAGCCTGTTCCAGTGCTTGACAACCCTTTCAGTGAAGAATTTTTTCCTAATATCCAACCTAAACCTCCCCTGGCACAACTCGAGGCTGTTTCCTCTTGTCCTATTGCTTGCTACATGGGAGAAGAGACCGATCCCCACCTCACTCCAACCTCCTTCCAGGTAGTTGTAGAGAATTATAAGGTGTCCCCTGAGCCTCCTTCTCTCCAGGCTAAACAACCCCAGTTCCATCAGCTGCTTCTCCTGAGGCTTGTTCTCTACACCCCTCACTGCCTTCACTGCCCTTCTCTGGACACACTCCAGCACTGAATTAGCACAACGATTATACTCTGAGGCACTGAAACAATGAAACACAAGATTCTTGTCCTCACTCTGCCAGTGAAGATTGTCTGCAACCTGCAGTATTCTAGTTCTATGGACATGATGGGCAGGGCTCCTGATCACCCAGGCTAAGCAATCTTATCTACACAGTCACATTCGTTCTGATCTCTTAAAACATCCCATTTTCAACACCAGAGTTCACACTTAATACTGGAAAAAATAAACAACCATTGGCCATTTTTTTTCTCCTAACTTTACAAGCTTTGTGTTTTTAAAACCAGGTAGGGTGAAGAGGGAGAAGGCAGAACAACCTTAAGGATTACAAACTCCTAAATTCCATGCAAAAGGCAGAAATCAGAAAATGGAGCAAGTCAATTCTTAACGACTTTTCCTCACTGTGATTCTCATAACATTCTATTCCCTAACTGTATTGAACTGTATTGAATTACACCATTTTTGAGCTAAAGCAGCACCTCTTTCAGCACAAATACCCAGATACCCATTAGTGACATACCTTTCCAGAATCAACTAGTGTTGCTATTTCATCCAAACTTGGGCCACTTGGCATAAAAAATGCCCACCGATAATGAACTCCTTTAAAGAGATGCTGCAAGAAAGATCACAAATGTGTTAAAAAAAAAAGTCATGAAAGGAAATGGAAATCAAAATTAATGATTAAAGCACTAGACAAGTAACTTAAGGAAAAGACACAGAAATTTTATGTCAGTGTCTGAAAAAAAATGTCACCTAAGCATGTGGATTAAATGTACAGACAGGGATGTTGTATTACCACAATAGGATCAGGGTGAACTTTGTGTCCAGTTGCACAAGTCAGCTAGTTGAGAAAAACAACCACCTTGTCTCTGCAGCTAGAAACAGCATTATTTGTTACATAAGAGAGAAATGGTGCTATACAATTATACACATTCACAAAGGGGGTGAAATAAACTCAGCAATGTGACATTTAGAACCTTCCACCTCGGTGTCAGCGATTAAATTTTCCACCGTCGCATCTGCCAAAGTCATCACCGTCTAATGGCAGATGGCAGCACACGTGAAAAGCATTCTGGGAAGATCTCACAAGCACAAGTCAAGAACCCCTCCTCTGAGTAATTCATTACAGGAATAAGAGCCACCATCTGCCAAAGAGATGATTTTTAATACGTGGCATACAATGCTCCTCATCGTGGAAACATGCTCACTGAAAAATAAGATGACATTATTTCTTCCCTGACTTTTCATTTTGGTTTTGAGCTTTCCTTTGAAAATACTGGTGCAGGAGCTGGAATCTCATTCAGCCACGCCATCCCAGGGATACCATAGCAACTGCCTGAAAAGCCCTCATTTGTAGAGCAAGCACACGTGTTGAGAGAAGAAAGAAAGAAGTCCTAACAAAGCCTCGCTGATCATGCCACCGGCAGAACATTTTAAGATCCACTTATGAGAGCTAGAAAAATCAGCATCACCATCCACACACATGAACATGAAAGAGATGAAAGACTTTCTAGCCACCCTCAACCACTTCTATTGCTCTTTAGTGCTGGAATAGGATGAAGAGAATCAGTCATGGAACAATGTTTTGAGAGAAAGCCTGCCCAGCCTAAAGTAAGTATCAAAATGACCCTCTCTTCAATGAGGCAGGGATTTGCTCTGGCTACTATGAAACAGAAGCTGTCAGCAGGAATCACAAGTACAGACAAGGCCACAGTGAAAAGCACAATAAGGAATCAAAACTTCAAAGCACCCCAAACTACCACATACAGCAATCAGCATCACCCCAACACACTGTGGGTTTATTCAGTGCAGGAAAGAAGTAAAGAATAAAAATGCATCTGAAGTGTACTTAATGATTTACGAGGAAAATCCAACAGATGCCTCTAGATAAGCCACATGACCAGCACCCAAGCCACAAAGGAAGCTACCAGAGTTCTACGTTGTATTAAAGCATAGAGGATTTTGTCAAATACCTTTACAGTTTTGGAACCAACTGTGACTCCTGTTTGTAGCATGCCATCAGCCACTCCAAGTTTGTCCATATTGATCAGAAAAGGTGTCACTAAGGTAACGTATGTTGCTCCTGACCATTTCTTCAGGAGATCTAGAGCCCACTTCTCGGTGGATCCACCAACATTATCTAAGATGAAATCAAACCTGCAGACATGTAAAGAATAGGTTTAAAATCATGATACGGGAAAAATCATTTCATCACAATTAATCTAACTCCTGTCAGAAATTTTTTATAGCTTACATTTATGTGTCACTGCAATGCAATAAAATATTCTGCCTGCCAGACAGTGGCAGAAATCTCACAAGACTTCAACTAAAATCCCAGCTTTACTGTACAGTGGGCATTAAATTTAGAGGTTATTGCCCATTCACCACACAGCAGACAAAGGCTACTTAGGTAACTTCAACTGCACTTAGGACCCCAAAAAGCAGACTCTTAGATGCACAACTATGTTCTCTACTTGCTTAAAGCCTTCTAGCACTCGCTCTCTTCAGCCATCCCACTGAGACTGCTGGAAGGAAAAGTCTTGAGGTCTGGTCCTAGCACTGAACAACATCAAAAAACTAGTCTTGACTTACACCCTGGCTGGGAACATCTCCTGTATATGCTGCACTTACGTGCAAGTCAGTTCCAGTGGCCAAAGTTAGATGAACAAATTACTAATCTTTACCTCCTTCCATTGTTTCTGTGGACCAATTCTCAGTTTCACTTCTAAAAAAAAGTCTTTTTTTCACCTCTGGGGCTATTTTATCTCAACTGACAGCTCTTTTCTTCGCATTCACCTACTTGATGTAGAACCTAAGTATGCAAAGGCCAAACAGGGCAGCAGGAGCTATGCATCCATTCTGTTAGATGCACAGCCTATTCTCATTTTCATCTGTAAACTTCCAGCAGTCTCAACAGATATGCATATACATCTAATCTAAAGAGCCTACCAACAAGAGGAAAACACTTTATGCAAAATAAATAGTAAAGTTCTTATCTCTAGAACGACATTTTTCCTGCCTGTCCTCCAAGGATGTGATTTCATGTTAAAGTTCACTCATCCTAACAGTTAGCTGCCAGCAAAAGTAATCAAAATCATGAAAACTGATGCTCCCAGAAAAACTAGCTCACTTTGGGGTGCAAAGAGCCAGTACGACTGAAAAAAGGGAGGGAAGGAGGAACATCCCTCCCAGTATACCTAACTGATCAGCTCAGCTAGATCATAAAACTGCACCCTAGGACAGTGTTGTCAATATCTCCTAAAAAAGTCACTTGCTGGAACAAGTGTTTAGCATTAAAGACAGTGAATTGCACAAAAGCAATTTTATCACCGCTTGCAAACTGCATGTCCTGTCCATACAGACAGTGCCAGTACCTCACAGTTGACATCAGACCTGCTGCCAACCACACCATAGCTGCCTTAGCACAGTTATCAGTGAGATTCTTTCTTAGATTCAACAGCTTCTATTTCCCCTCTCAGAATCTAGCTGAAGGGAGCAGTGTAAATACCATATTCAAATACAAGTCATAGTAAACTAAGTTCAAACAGATGGGAAGATTGCAAAAGCAAAAAAAGACTTCAGTTCTTGATAAAACTCCCAAGCTACTTTAAACATAACTGCTGTGACAGATAAGTGTGATTGTTTATCAGAGGCAGCTGTATCCAATAATATGGAAGAGAAATTTACTCCCAGGTGAGCTGCACAGTAGCTAAAGACCTTCAGGAAGACACTTAACTGCTTCTGGACACAGTTCTTCCCTCTAGGAGATCAATTTTACTATTTACTAATCTCAGGCAAGATTTCTAGACTTACTCTAATTTATTCATGATTTGTAAATGCTCTGAGATCCTTGGATAGAAGCTGACAGAACTATTCAAATCACAGCCCTTGAAGAGAAGCGTGTGAAAGTGAGTTTGTCTTCACAAACCCAACTTAGTCTTAGAATGGAATCTGTGCTTTGGATACTCTCTTGCAAATTGCATTCCTAAAGGGCTGGGATGAATTTGCTTTACAAAGTAACAGTTTCAAATGAGGGAAGGGAAAAAAAAAAAACCCCAAACAAAAAAGAGAGTTCTGATAGACCAGAGAGTCAAGCAATCAAAAGGCAGGAGGTTTGACCTCCAGCTCCTTCATCTCAGTAACACATACAAGGGCAATGCTTTGAGTTGTTCTTCCAGATTTCCAGATTTGTAATCAATCACATCATCTGCTCCAAGATTTTTCATCAGTGTGCTGGCGTCGTGAGAACAAACGGCTGTCACGTGAGCACCCCAGGCCTTCACTAGCTAAAAAGAAACACAAAAAGAAGTACAAAAAATAAAGAAATCCACAGTTTTAACTTTAGTGAAATATTGCAAACAGCTTAAAAAGCCAAAGTGACATTATATTTATATAATAAATGAGCACCTTTAGTAGGGAGTGGGGAAACCGTCTTCCAACACAGGGTAACTTCTCTCACATCCCACAGACAAACAATGGTTAGAATTTATCAATATTTAAGGAGGGTCTGGGGAGGGAGGAGTTGGTGTAGAGGAAGGAGGGTGTTTTTTTAATACCATTTACAGATATCAGGTCTCAAGATAAATAAGGCTTCAAATAAAATACTGTTTGCTTTCTGGATGTGCCAGCTAAATGTATACCAAGAGTTATATATCCAAGTTACCAATCTACAACACTGTAGACTCCCTGGAGTTCAGGGTGACTGGAATGAAGACAGGGAAAAGGGCATCAGAGCAGTGAAGGAAAAGTTAATCTAAGCCACTGAGCTGAGCTTTACGTACACTGCACATTTGCCTTCCTTGACCACCTCCCAGAGTTACAGCAGATGATACATTCTCCATCAGTTTTCCTACTCGTGCACCAAATTTTTTTCCTATTTATGGAGCAGAGCTGACTGCAAGATAACAGAAAAAGGCAACATATTTCAAGTGACACCAACTAGAGATTTCCTGCACCCATGACTCCTTTCTCCAGAAGTCCCTGCTTCCTACTTTAAACTAATACAAATTAAAACATGGAAAGCAATAAATCTGAAAATATTTTTGGAAAATACCACTCAGACAGATTGATCAGTAGCTCGCTATTTCACTATTCCTTCCACCAATTCCCTTCTGTTAATTTGTGGGTTTTTTCATATTGAATAATCTGAGGATGTATCCTGGGCACGCTGGTTTCTTTTACCTGTACAGCAAATGTACCGACTCCTCCTGAAGCTCCTAATATTAATACTCTGTAAGAGAAAATTAAAATACATTAAAGAGTTCTCTAAATAAACTCTAGAGTAACTATGTGTCCTAATGCTTCTCAGACATCTCTGACATCAATTTATTTTAAGCAGTGTTTATCATTCGGTGTTACTCTGTGGTTAACTCTTCAGAGAGCCAATAAGGTAACACTGCTGATCGTGTTTCCCCTGCCAAGAGCATTAAGCTCAGCCAAAGGGGATTCCTCTTATGTGCTTTCCACTAAATCCAGGCAGTGGAGCTGTCAGGCAGTAACATTCATCACCCAAAAACCCTGTACCCATCCTCAATTTCCCAGACACAACTGCTTAGTTTGGGACAAATCAGTTTAGAGTCTGTCTGCCTCCCAGACTCAGCATCTCCTAAAGGAAAAAATCTGATTCATCAACATTTTTACACAAATTGGTTTTATTTAAGGGAAAAAGTAGTTTAGTATCACTTTATTTAGGGAGCCTGGGAACTTTAGGATGTACGAGTCATAATTTTCCTATATTGCATAATATTTATCTAAAAGAAAGACAAAAATGTCCTTAGAAAAAAAAAAAAACAAAACCCAGTAGAAATTTTCTAGTTGAGTACATCTCAGCAAGACCCCGTAAATGCCAGGCTGTGGAAACTGACAGAGAAGCAAGAAACAGCGCTTGGACTTTGGACCCATTTCTAATTCTAGGGCAAAAGGAAGGTCCAAGATGAAGTCTTGGCACAGGAGTGGGGAACATCATGTTCCTCAGACCTTCACTTTGCCAGAAAAATTTCATTATCTTCAGGAGCTGGTAATGTTCCTGGTTTAAATCTCACCGTGCTGGATGTTGAAGGAAATTGCTTTTTACAGTGCAAAACTGTACTGTACAATCTGGAGTCTGGGTTTATAAAAATTCTTTGAAGTAACCTAAGAGACTTGGCTTCAGTCACAGTATCCATTTTAAAATGCTTCCTCTTTTCTAACAGCTCAGATTCTGTTTCCTCCTGTTTCACTGATCCAAGCTGCAAAATTCAGATCAAGAATTTGAAACTACAAATGCCCGCAGCTCTTCAATCTGCCAAAAAATACTTATCCTCAGAACCACGCTTCCAACAACAGATGCCCGAAGCAACATTCTTTTTATACTTGAAAAGGCTCAGGGATGCTACACTGAAGATACTGGGTTAAGCCCATCTTTACCCTTACAAAGGACAGTCACAATTAAATCCTTTCAGAAAAGGCCTTGTCAAACTGCCTTCTGATTATTAAAACTCTCTCCAAACACCATGACTTCAAGAAAACTCTCCACCTCAGAGACAAACTACGTCTGCATAGGAGACCCATGTGCCACAGCTCAGCAGATCACCATTGTTACAGCACTGAAGACAGCAAGACACATTTTTTTAGCACAACACCAGGGTGTGGAGAGTGTTTGAAGGCACAGGACCTGTTAGGATGGTACTGAAGGATCTCAGATGGTGGAAAATGCCAAAGTAGGCACGGTTTTGTTTGCACTGCCTCGGGAAAACACAGCCAGGAGAAAACATCTCAGAGAAACCACCCATTTCACTGCAAAGGTGAGCTCTGGAGTAAACTAATGGATAAGCAAGTGCACAAGGGAACACACAAATGGTTTTTTTGACCTGAACAGAGATCCAAGAGAGCCAACTCTCTCAAAAGAATAAACCAAACATTTATGCCCCTGGCTTTGTTCCCCTCTGACAGAGGCACATAATTCAAGCCAGCATTCACTGTATGAGGCTCTAGCAGTTCAAATGATCAGAGTCAGCAGATCTCTCCAGATGAGCATACTGGGGGATTTCAGAGTTTAGCCCTTCTCCCTGGGCCCTGCCTGGAGCTATGGTGTGGTCAGAAATCAGCACCAGAGAGCCAGGACCTTTTCCAGCTCTGCATGTGTCCCACCAAAAGACACAGGGGTGCAGAGTTCCTAAAAGATTAAAGATGCATTTATGCTATCAAGAAGCTTTACAACCTACACTAACTTTGTACTTCTGCTGAGATAAAATGCTGAACTAAAACACAGACTTTGGAAAAAATACTTTCTTATCATGCTTTTTGTGAATGTAGCAAGCAAGGTATTTAGCACTGAATCACAGAATGGTCTGGGTTGGAAGGGGCCTTAAAGATCACCTAGTTCCAACCCCCCTGCCATGGACAGGGACACCTTCCACTAGGCCAGGTTGCTCAAAGCCCCATCCAACCTGGCCTTGAACTCTTACTCTTCCAAGGATGGGGGATCCACAACTTCTCTGGGCAACCTGTTCCAGTGTCTTGCCACCATTACAGTAAAGAATTTATTGCTAAATCTAAATCTACCCTCTTCCAGTTTAAAACCATTACCCCATATCCTATCACTACACTTCCTGATAAATAGTTCCTCCCTATCTTTCCTGCAGGCCCAGTTTAAGTACTGGAAGGCTGTTATAAGGTCTCCCAAGAGCCTTCTTCTTTCTACTGAAACAAGACAGTAGCACATATGAAAAGTTCTCCAGGTATTATTAACAGACAACTTCAAAACAAGAGCCATTCTGAGTATTTTGGATAAAAACAACATTGACTTTAGATTGTGCAAGAATATTGACATAAATTCCATAACAGTTATGGAGAAATGACTGGAGTTATAGTAAAGTGGGAGATATCATGAGCAACTCAAGCACAGGCATGTAGGTGCCACAGATACTCCTCCCAGCCCAACATATGCTCAAATGCTGGACTGCTAGTGAGTATTTCTGGTTAGCCCACCCTTCCACCTTAAAGAGGCAAATAAACAATACACACCAATAGAAAAATCTCGCTGTTTCTAAGAGGTCTTAACACTGCAATAAAGTATCAGGGAAGTAGCTTTCATCAGGGAATACAGGGGCTCTTTCAAAGTAAGACACTCTTGGGTGTACATACACCCTTCTACATAGCTAGCTACAGTGTACCTACAGGAGACAAAAAGACCAACATAGAATCGCGTATGTAGGTGAGCTCTTACTCAACACAGTAAATTATTTCAAGAAATCAATGAACATTATATAAATTCTTGTATTTTCAAAGTATTGCTTTGAGAGAGTAACCTAAAGTTCACAGAACATGCTTCTGCACAGCCCCTTCAATGCATTTTATGTGTTTTCCTCCTGAAATCAGTTGTAGGAAAATAAAATCTACCACCACATAAACCATTCTCTGCTGCTTTTACAAGTCAAAACTTCTCAATGGGAAAGATCATAATTTTATAAGTACTATTTTTTTCCTGACAGAGTAATGAAATATTTATTGGGAACATGAAAGTAAATGTTAAATGTAAAGTCATGATATAAATGCAGTTTGAATTTCACTTTTAACAGTCTAAGCACTTACCTGAAGATTGCAAAGATACTTGAAGCAAGGCTAGTCTGCCAACATAGCTTAGGTTAATTCTATTTACATGTGAAATTGAAGATAATAAAAAAGTCTAAATACTGAAAGGTGAAAAAGAAGGCAACTTACCTAGAATTTTATAATTAGATGGAAATTACTTCTAATGACATCTCTTTGAAATTACTTTAAATTTTGCAGTTTCTTTTTCTCAAAGCATTGTTTATCTTTATAATAATTAATTGGTATTTTCATGATGAAATTTACCATGACATATGAACAACCACTCGCTCAATTATCATCTAAAGGCATGCATGGAGGATTTCAATAAATCTAGTGGCCTTTACAATGTGTTCCATTACAACAGTAACACCCAAGGTAGAGGAGGGCAGGCATTTAGATTCCCACTGCCCAATAATTACTTTATGACCTAATTCTTTGGTGCAGCATAGCAATTTTAATGCCTATTTTCCAATTCCAATATTTTTACTTTTGCCCTTCTTTCCATTCTGAACATTTTGCTATTTACACAAACATCCAAAGGCCAAAATGACTGCAAATTTCAATTGTCAGAAGAAAAATGGTATCTGCTCCAATCTTCCAGGGCATTTTTTTCCTCTTCTGTCCCCCATCCAGCACTGTCAGATTAACAGGCTGATAGATGCTGTAGATGCTGATAAACAAAGCCATTTTTTTCTGTTTGATTTGGCTGCTCATCCTGCACGTTTTCCTTTTCTCTTCTGTGGTCCTGACCTCATAAAAGATCTGGCCTACAGGTCAAGTGAGACCCAGTCACCTGCTCATTTTTAATATAAAGCTAGAAAACCAGTCTGTTCCAAGCAGCCCACACATGCAGGAACAGAGTGAACCACACCTCTGTGGTTGAGAGGGGTTTTTGTGAGATAGCAAAATAACTCAGAGAGAGAAAATACTACATTTGGAGAGCTGTCCTAACAGGCAAAAAGGTAAGGTCCCTATAAATTCCCAGAAATAGTCATCCTTAATTACAATTAAGGTGGAGAAGTTGGCCCAGGTGAACCTCATGAGGTTCAACAAGGCCAAGTGCAGACAGAGTCCTGCACCTGGGTTGGAACAGTCAGTTATCAATCCAGGCTGAGGGAGGAGGGGATAGAGAGCAGTCCTACGAAAAGGCCTTGGGGCTGTTGGTGGATGAGAAGCTGGATATGAGCCAACAATGTGCACTTGCAGCCCAGAAGGCCAATGGCATCTTGTGCTGCATCAAAAGAAGTGTGGCCAGCAGACTGAGAGAGGGGATTCTGCCACTCTGCTCTGGTTCAACCTCACCCGAGTACAGCTCTGGAGCCCTCAACACAGGGACACGGACCTGATGGAGCAGGTCCAGAGGAGGCTACGGAGATGATCAGAGGGCTGGAGCACCTCTCCTATGAGGACAGGCTGAGGGAGCTGGGGTTGTTCAGCCCAGAGAAGAGAAGGCTCCAGGGGACCTTATAACAGCCTTCCAGTACCTGAAGGGGCTACAAGAAAGCTGGGGAGGGGCTGTTTACAAGGGCCTGTAGCAATAGGGCATGGGGCAATGGTTTTAAACTAGAGCAGGGTGGATTTAGATTGGACATTAGGAAGAAGCTCTTTACTCTGAGGGTGGTGGAGCACTGGAACAGGTTGCCCAGGGAGGTGGTGGAGGCCCCATCCCTGGAGATATTCAAGGTCAGGCTTGATGGGGCTCTGAGCAGCCTGCTCTAGTTAAAAATGGCCCTGTTTACTGCAGGGGAGTTAGACTGGATGACCTTCCAGCCCAAACCATTCTATGATTGATTCTAGGAATTTCTCTATGTAGCCCTATACATTATACCTTGGTCTACCTCTATGTAGTCACTACGTACGGGAATCACGCAGCAAGTGACGAGGTATTCTCTCAGAAGCCTCTCTCAGCAGTTGTGTGGATTGAACCCAGCATTTTCAAGCCAGCTGGTGTTTGTGAATGTCTTTGTAACAGCCTTCATCACTGTTAGCCATGCCCAGGAAGCAGCTAATCAGTATAAAGTGAAACACTAAGTTTTAGCAGCAGAACTTTTTACTTACCTTTTCCCACTACAATTGCTTTGGTTCAGTCCTCCAACTTTGTGAATTGCAGACCATGCTGTGAGACCAACGTATGGTAGGGAGGCAGCTTCTATGTGACTGAGACACTTTGGCTTAAAAGACACCTGAAATAAGATCATATCAAAGTCACCCAGCACATCTTATGTGACACTGAAATATTTAAAACAAGCTTCACTGAATTTCAGATTGTGTATTCCACATTCGTAACTATCTTCATAACTAGATGGGGTCTAAATCTACGCAAGCACCAAGATATAAAGTTACTTAGACATTGAATAAAAAAGATAAAATAAAATGCCAATCTTTACAACTGCAGGGTTTGGGCTGTTAGCCACATTTGTGAAGGTTTACCTCGTTTCCACTAGCTACCACAAACTCTGACAGAGTGCCCTGTTTCCATGGAGGAACTGCTGCCCACACCTAAAACCAAGCAGAAAACAACTATCAATTTTTGTGTTTTTGCACTTGACTGAATCTACACAGAAGAGTTTTATTTGTTAAAGAATCCTTTTTTCTTTATATTTTGTGGAATGCCTTTGCTATTGCTTATCAGAAACAGGTTTTAGCTTGTTCTTTTACACAAAAACCATCACAGGAATGACTAAATGAAGGACTGCGGAGCTGTGCAAATAAATTGTATCATACCATGTATAGAACATCAGTTTTTAAAAAACCCAAACTACTGCCATGTGAAGAAAGCACAGCTGGAGGACATGGAGGGGCTGAATCAGAATTTGCTGTACTAAAACTGGTGAAGTGTGAAAGCAAATGGAGAAGATGAAAGTAAATATCAGTATTTATGTGGGGATTCATGAAGTGATTCTTGGGTTATGCCTGAGCTCCTGTCCTAAGTTGCACAAGAAAAAAAAAAACAAACAACAAAACAATGAATCCCTTCCCATTAGAATTCTATCTTCTGTCAAAAATGAAGCACCATCCTGAGTGTGCACTTACAAATAAACTCCTCTCTTGCTAGCACTGAAAAGGACCAAAAATTTAAAAACAAACCAAAAACCAGAAGGGAATTTAACTTGCAGAAGCAAGTCTGGGAAAGACCACGTTTGTCAAAGCAAGAAGGTAGGGAATAAAGCATTCGAGGAATTTACTGCCAGAGTAACAACATTCAGAGTACAACAACATTAAAAGAGGTAATTTTCTTAAGAGAAAAAATGAAACCCCAACATCACAGTCTATTTTAATTATACATTTTAGAAAAAAAACAAAACAGATTGGTGGCATCACCTCATCTCCAGGTTTGAAATAAGACACATTCAGTCCACATTCCATAACAACCCCCGAGACATCTCGGCCAAGCGTTAGTGGAAATTCAGTGTCTGTGCTTTTCAGTTTCAGGGGATCCCGCTTCATATTTAATGCAGTTGCACCATAACCACCTGCAAAACATGCAATTAACCATGACATCCCATACTGAGTGCTCATTTATTAACTGGACAACTGCAGTTAGAATGCATTGTCTGTACCCAGAGTGCCTCGTTTCTGTTGTAACTTAGGCATGCAAAGATTCTGCAATAATACATACTTCTGTGGATCTTACAAATAAAGAGCAAATCTCATTCTGGCTTATTTGTCTATGAAATGACTCTCCATTATAAAAACCATTTAGTATGTGGTAACACTGTCAGAAATTCTAAGAAGTCCACTGGAAATGCTCCAGGATCATCACGTAAAAAAATATTATGGCCCATCTCCCAAGAAGAGTAACATGAACTTATATTCTGTAAGCAATTATTAAATGCTGTGAACTCCCTGAATTACCCATCGATTAGCTTTGCCCAAATTAAAAAGATTGTGCATTTCAGCATGCATGACCTTTCCAGTGTTTGGACAAGTCTGCCTGCATGCCCTGTTATGGCAGAAAGTGGTTTAATACTGCAAAGAATAGAAAGAAGACATGGAAGCAGGCACCTCAAAAGCAGAATGAGCATGTAGCTTCTTCCAAATACTTTCACATTAACTCAAAACACTAGCTGCAGCCCAGTAGTTCAAGTGGGTCATTCAGCAGGAATTCTCAGATAACACACATCCTGTAACCAAACCCACAACCCTATATAGAAAAAAAATTAAATTCAGTTATTGGACACCCAAAACACAAATTACAGCTCTGTCAGCAGGCTTCCTTCAGGTATCTCTGCATGTGCTCCTGAATCTGATCTGATAGGCAAGATCACTTCTCAGTATGAAATGAAAGGTCTTCCACTACCACAACTGAATGCATCAAATACAAAGAGTTAGTCAGTGAAAGGCAAGAGATTTCTCAGACAACATGACAGCAGGTCCCCAGATTCAGGAAGAAGAGGCATGACAATGGTTTGGATGAGGTTGCACATGATGACTCTGAGGTAACTTTAACCTGCAGCCTCATTCAGCTCTAAAAATGCAGGAAAATCCAGCAACAGCCAGGGGAAGCACTGCTCCTTGGAAGCCCTAGTCTCTTGGGTCAAGAAAGTACCGCCACCCAGACGGCGGGGACATGGGAGAAAGCCAGGAACCGAACCCCCCCACAGCTATGCTACTAAGAAAAGGCAGCTGGTTTGGGAGCTGTGGAGGACAGCAATGAGCTGCTCAGATTAAAAGCATAGGAACATACAGCTGTCTGGGTTGGAAGAGACCTCTTGGGGTCATCCAGTCCAACCCCCTGCTGAGAGCAGGGACATCCTCAACTAGAGTAGGGTGCTCAGAGCTCTGTCAGCCCCACCTTGAATGTCTCCAGGGATGGGGCCTCCACCACCTCCCTGGGCAGCCTGTTCCAGGGCTCCAGCACTCTCCTGGTAAAGAGCTTCCTCCTTATTTCTAATCTAAATCCACTCCTTTCTAATTTAACACCATTGCCCCTCATCCTGTCACTCCAGGCCTTTGTAACCAGCCCCTCTCCAGGCTTTCTGTCAGCTCCCTTCAGGTGCTGGAAAGTCACTATTAGGTCTCCCCGGAACCTCCTCTTCTCCAGGCTGAACAGCCCCAGCTCCCTCAGCCTGTCCTCACAGGGCTCAGGGCTACACAGTGATTTGTTTGAGGCGGCCCACTTGACACTGCCAGGCCAGGTGCCTACTGGGGCAGGTCAGTGACAAACGTGGTGCACGATCTCGGGTGCCGAGGGCCACGGGAAAGCCCCAACCTAA
>VWZY01008749.1:72030-85454 GCA_013399075.1 Chloroceryle aenea | reverse complement strand
GCTCCACAGCAAACGGGAGCTGTGTTCAGGAGCTGGATTCTGGTAGCAGTTTCAGAAACACACTGACTGGGATCGAAGGCAGAATGGACAAAGTCCTCCTTGGATGCTCTGAGGAAGGAACGAAAAGAGAACCTGAGCCAAGTCGATCAAAGCTGTCTAAGAGGGGAGAAGAGCCTGGAGGCCTGAGAGAGAGAGAGAGAAAGAGAGAGAGAGCAAGCAAGCAAGCTATGGACCCTCCAGATCCCTCTGCTTTATACCGAATATGACGTATTTGGGATGGAATACTTCGTTGGTCAGTTTGGGGTCACCTGCCCTGTCCGCTCTTCCTGCAGGTGTGGTCTTTCACTTTCCTGCACCCCCCAATGTGGTACACAAGATCCAGCAGTGGCCTTGTTCTGCACACCTATCCTTGGTAGTAACTCTACCCGTGGGGTGTTATCACTGCTAGGAGCAGACACTGTGAAAACATGCTGCTAACTTCAGAAAGTGTAGTTAGTTAGGAGAACTGAACTGAACAGTAAAATCACTGAACAGAACCAGCTCTGTTCTTATCCAAACCAGGACACTAGCATACAATGACAGGCTGCCTCTGACTACTGCGGACTGAGTATGTTTTGCACTATGACAGAAAGCCACTCAGAAAGTACCTGTCTACTGATGGGGAGCATGGAGGTTGCCTACAGTTCACCCTTCCATAAGAGACAAGAGACCTCAGCCTTAAGATACCTGAAATAATGAATCACCTTCTCCTTAGTTACGTGGGGACAAAATGATCTCCAGGGGCCCCTTCCAGACGAATATTTTTTTCTGATTTATCCTAGAGCATCTTAATCTCATGAACTTCAACAATGGAAAATACAAAATCGTGTATCTGGGAAAGAATAGCTTCTTGTGCCAATACTCTCTGGGGGCTGATTGACTGGAAAGCAGCTTGGTAGAAAAGGTCCTGGGGAACTGGTGAACAGCAATTCGAATGTGAGCCAGCAATGTCCCCTCGTGGCTACAAAGGCCAAGGGTTTTCTCTTGAATCCTTTCTAGTCTCCAATGCAAGGAGCAGAAACAACAGACAAGGCCAACCCTGTCTTTTCTAAGGAAACTTGGAGCTTGCTAATGAGATTATTGTTCTTCACTATGTAAGGGAACAGGAAGGAACACCCTCACTAAGTCTAGTCTGTGTTAGTAGGGTTGAACCTAACTGGGATCATGGATAAGTTTCCAAGGAGATTCATTCATGGGTCTGGGATAACTTCGGATGTCCAGGTGCTGAGGAAAGTCATACTGACTGATAGCTACACAGTTTGCTAAAGAGGTTCAGATCCCCATGTAGTGTAAATCATCATCCTTCTTTGATCAGGGTGGGACAGCAATGAATATCTCCATCATCTCCTTGCCTTAAACTAGTCCTGTTGAATATACCTCATGAAGGGGTGCACAGAACTCTACAGTTAAAGCACTATGACAGGGTAGGCAAAGGATCATCTATTGATAGATGAGGGTTAAATGTTCAGGGCAGGAGGAAGAAGAAGCTACAAAGTGCATACAGGAGGGGCCAAAGCTGTGTGATGCCAAGAGAGATAAACAGTCTCTCATTTTAACCAACACACAAGAGAGACTGTTAATAACCCCAGTTCATGAAACAGTTTCTCTGCGCACCATCATTTGATCATCACCCAGATTAATTTGGCCTTTCTACTGAACAATTGTGTCTTGCAATTTCAGTGAAATTGCAAGACACAAGTGAATGGCAATCAGGGATTCCCATCAATCGGACACAGTCACTTCATCATAGGCAGAGTGCTGAGGTGGGAATCCACAAGTGATGGGTCAGCCATGGATCTGATTGGTTTGGCATTATATGAGGTACCTTGTGATTACCGAAACTGACTCTAAACTTCCTTTAAGGGTCAAGGGAACAATTTTTGATTTATGAAATAATATATTTTCCTTTTATAAAGTATATATTTGGTGTCCACTAAGGTTGACTCTAATTCATATCTTGCTGCAGGGTAAGTTCTTTAATAATGTCACTGTGTTTGCAATAACTGACAAAAGCTTTGTTATAAACTATGGGAATTCAAGTACCAACCAGTGTTGCAGCAGAGAATCCCAAAGGAGAGGGACAAAGGAAATGTCTACTCTTGATTGCTGCTGGAACATTAGCAGCAGCTACATTAGGTCACTAATTAGGTTAGCCTTCTGTGCTAGATGTTTTCTAACTGCTTGTAACTTTTTAGAGCTTTGCAATTTTTTGCTTGCGCTCATTTTTTCTTTAGGTGAGATTCTTGCTGATTCAACCTTTTTTTTTTTTTTTTTCTCAGATAGTATATCCTATGAAAACCCCTTAATTTTTGCAACCATTCTGATAAAATGTGTTTGATTGACCACCCTTGGTAAGCAGAGCACTGCTGTACCACGTAGGTGTAAGGAGTAATTTACTTACATTTAGGAGACCCTTCCAATTTTAACACCTGCTCTACTGGGTCAGGACAACAGATCTGATCATTTCTCCTCTACTGCTATGCAAGAAGTGCACTTTACAAAGCACACAATTGATAAAGCAGTTGTACTGTTGTGGGAGGGATGAAGAAGCCATGGGAAAACATCATGATTATGTCTTCTGTTTGGACCAGGAGCTACACTGTGAAGGATTTTGCTCAGAGGAAGGCAGCTAGAAGCAGGAGAATAAATGTCCAGATTTACTCCTAGATCAAAAAAATGTTCAGAATTACTTTTGTGGAGTATATCACTGCACCTCCTGGATGTATGAGGTAAGCACTCTTGGCTAAGGGAAGGAAAGAAGCCTTGTGTGAAGACTGAAGCAACAGCCTTTGGAGAGAAAGGAGGAAAGAAGGATGTTGGAGCTGCAAGAGCAGAGTGCAGTCACCTGGAAGTAGGATGTCATGTTAAACTTAGTCAGTGACCTTAGTTTCAACTGTGGTATCTATTGTTGCTGTTACTAGCTAAGAGCACCAGACTTCTGCTGTTACTTGTTTTGTCTGGTGAGACTGAATAAGCCCCTAGTTTGACCAGTATGTTCATACATTCCAGTGCCTTCAGGTCCAAATGAGCTGTTCAGCTGGGCAGTGAAGTTCTGGCAGGCTTGTGGAGCAATAAGGGTTGACAGACCAGAAAAACACACTGGTCCCTGTGGGAATAGTTGCACATGTCTGCTTGTGAATCCCATAGTGCTTGAATTCACTCATGGATAGCTGCAAGATGCACAGACTAGTTTCTGCTGATGTTCAGACACAAAATCCTCTTTTTTATTTTTTTTTTATTTAAATTTCTTACATTTTTGCCTCAATTGAAGTCTCTTTAGCATCTTCATAAGAAGAAAAATAAATAAATGGCTTAAGTAGAGTTTGATCTAAGGATGCAAGAAGTCAGTGGGCTACTTGACAAAAACAGTTTCCTTGTGGTTTTTCAATATTACAATAGTGCCCAGCTCTTTAACAGTGTCATATCAGGTGATCTCAAAGTAATTCACAGACATTATGTAGCCACTGTCATGGCTACTATCAAGGTTAGAAGAATCCACTGTAAGTTTACCTGTAAATGCACTGTTTAAACTTTCTGATGATAGTTCCAACCTTCATCTTATTTTTCATGTCTAGGCTCAGCCCAGAGGAGAATGATTTGTCTGTATGAATAAGTGCTGAATTGGGCAGGCTATTTTTGAGTTATGGGGATCTGAGAATGCATTCTGTTTTTCCATTTCTTGGAAGCCTGCTATAAAGCTTTTATGTTGTTATTACCTATATATCAGAAAAATGCCTTGAAGTGGAGACTTCCAACTTGTAGTTACTTATCTTCAGGAAGAACTCACAGATGAGATTATTTTGCCATACTGAAATTGATAGACTTTTTGCTAGTTTGGGCAATCTATATAAAGAGCTGGAAATGAAAACAGACTGATGCTATATAAACACCTGGGCAAACTGTTCATTGTGACCAAAATAATTAACATATCTGCCCCTCTCTCCTAATTAGTATCCTAGAAAAGCTTATGATTTTCCTGGTTGAGTCTAATTGTACATCTGACATGCTTTTGTGCACCTTGGAGAAGTGAGGGGAATGGGGATCTCTTATTCTGCAAAAGTGGTAATAAAATATGAGTCCAGTGGTATATTGCTGTTTCCTACCTGGAACAATTTGTAAAGGACTATTATGATTTGTCTGCCATTGTCAAGGGGCCTTGTACTGGCCTTCTACTGGCAAGGATGGAATTCCTGGACCTTCTGTCTTGTGCCTGTATCTGGTCCCACATATTATGGTGGTTGTAACTGTTCAGCCAAGCTGGTGGTGTCCCCCTCAGCTCCTTCTCCCCATTACACACACAGGAATACTCAGAGCAGGATGGGACTATATACATGTACTGGTTTTGTCTGGGACAGACTGAATTTTCTTCCTGATAGCAGGTATAGTGTATTTTGGATTTAGTGTTCAAATAATTTTGATACCACACTGATAGTTTAGCTGTTGTTCTGTAGCACTTACCCTAAGTTAAGGTTTTTCACTTTCCCGTCCGCTGACAATGAGCAGGTGCACAAGAAACTGTGAGGGGGCATGGCCAGGAGAGCTGACCCAAATTATCAAAAAAAAATATTCCATACTATAGGACGCCATGCCCACCGTATAACTGGAGGGATCTGGCCAGGAGATGCAGATCACTGCTCAGGGACTGGCTGAGCATTGGTCAGGGGTGGTGAGCAATTGCATGGACTTGTAGTGATAGGATGAGGGGAGATAACTTCAGACTGGAAGAGTGTAGATTGAGATTAGAAATTAGTAAATTCTTCACTAGGGGAATGGTGAAACACTGAAGTAGGTGGATGGGGAAACTGTGGATGTTCCCTCACTGGATGAGTTCAAGGCCAGGTTGGATGGAGCTCTGAGCAACCTGCTCCAGTGGGACTCAAGGTGTCCTTGCCTATGGCAGGGGGCTTGGAAAGAAATGATTCTTTAAGGTCCCTTCCAAACCAAACCAGTCTATGATTCTATGATTCTATGCACTGTGCACCACTTGTCTTTCTTGGGTTTTATTTCTCTCTTTTTTCATTATCTTCCTTTTGATTATTATTATTAGTATTAGCATTAATATTAGTATTAGTAGTCTTAGTATAATTAGCATAGGTGTTGTTGTTATATTTAATTTTATTTCATTTATTAAACTGTTCTTAACCCAGAAGTTTTACTTTTTTTTCTGGTTCTCCCCACCCTACTGGTGGGGCCAGGGGAGGAGTGAGTGAAGGGCTGCATCATGCTTAGTAGCTGGATGGGGTTAAGCCATGACAATGCATCTCCCCTCTAATCTCTGCAAAGTTTATTTCCCTGGAAACTGGAGAAAATCCTGACTTTGAATGAAGGAGAAAAAAGGCTTACATGGAGAGAGACCTGAGTCCCCAGGTTCCCAATTAAATGTGTTCTGGAGATTAGAAACAGAAAAGACTTTAATCCTCTGCCCACTGTTAGTGATACCATGGTGAGAAGGTTGATGTTCCTGAGACAGACCCTATGGGAACCTGACCATGACAGGGCAGAGGTTCAGCACTGCTTGTACTGGCTTTGATTGGCTCCCTCCCTGCACATAAATATTAATGCAGGAGATGAGGGTCACTGTGTCTTCAACCATCTGGAAAGAGTAACTCTACTGATTCAACTGAGTGTTCAGCTTGGTCTCACGTGCCTTGGTCTGCTTGAGGTTGAAGTAGTCTAAGACTGGGACAACATTTCATTTTTTTGGGTATGCTGGGAAGACCTGACTATATAATTAACAGGATGTCTCGGGAGGAGTTTGAAAGGAAACAGTGGGTTTCTTCTGCATAGAAAGTATGTGACATCCCATTGCAAACAGCATGTTAAGTCTCAGTTTCTTGTACCAGCACAGTAAGGTTGATCTGGACACTTATTTCCCAGACAGAGCCTGGAGATTTTTATTTCTTGCTCATTATCCCATTCTTTCCTCCCACTGCATTAAACTATAGATCTCATATAGACAGAGAAGAATACTCTCTGTCCATTCAAGAGCTATCAAAAGTGTCTGTCAGCTCCAAAGAGACAAACATCTTGCTGAAGACACCCTAGTTGGGTGGTCCTCAGTGTTTCTGTCCATCTTGGCACACCACCCACAGCAGCCTATTTTCCCATGGCCTCAGAGATTCCCTCACTCAGGTGAGGAGACACTGTCTCTTTGATTCTGGGTCCTACATCTGTGGAGCTTTTCTCCTGCAAAATAGAGCAGGTCTGGCATTTGGATCCCACTAGCTAAAGGTGACATCATCTAAACAAAAAAAAGGAAAGGACAAATCCACTCCACAAGGGCAATTCATGCATAATTTGGCATCTTCTGCCTGGAAAAAGAACATGGAAAATGCAATATCCTTTGTCATCAAGGAGGAGAAAATTCCCCTCAGGATTTCTAGTGTTCTATATGGGGTATCTTCTTTCTCACTTTATTTTTTAAAGTCCATTAGAAAATCCTGGTTTGCTTTCTGTTTAATACATTCCAAGAAATTAGTGAAAAGTTATTTGTAAACAAGAGAGTCTCATGCTGGGGTTCATTGGTGGAAAGGTCTCCAGAGATCACACACTGTGTCAGGTTCAGCACCAGTTAACCACTGATGAAAAGCTCCCTCTGGGTTGGGAAAGATAGTAGCTCCAATGGTCTTTATATTTACACCAGGCCACAACGATGGCTTCGTGGACCTTCTCTGAGTTTACCCTGGAGATCAGGGTCCTCCCTCATGCTGGAAAGTCATCTGTGTGGCACTAATAGACAGAGGTCCAAGGGAGGCAGAGGAGGAGAGCCAGAAGTGGGTGAGGAGGCTGCAATGTAGAGCGGGTTATTTCTTTGCATTGCAGACTGAAGGTGGATGTACCCAGTCCTGCTTCCCTTGCAGAGCTGTGGGAGAAGTGAACCCACCAAACTTTGTTTGTTGAACAAACCACAGCCAAGACACAGTGATTCCACACCCTGATAAGGATAAATACCCTCATGCTGACTTGCACAGTTAGCTATTCCCTGTCCCCTCCCTGCTGCAGTGCATTGGATCAACTTGTACCTTACACCTGGGGCTGATCCCCAGAGACTCCTTTGCTCAACACATTTCAAAGCTCACCCTTTGCAAGTGTCTCTGTGCCGTCTTTTGATTTTGTCTCTTCAAACACCAAAATGGCTGTCACCAGAGGGCTGAGGCTGACCTGGATCCATTGAGAGGAGAAATTGCTGAGCAAGCCCCAGGTGAAAACAATTTGAAACCTTCTGAGTCTCCCCTTCTCTCTCTGATTCCAGCCTCCCATGCTGCAGGCACTCCCAGCATGGCTCTTTCCTGCTGCTGTTAGTTTTTCCTCTCTTCTTTCTCTCTTGGAAGCAGCAGCTTTTTCCTCTGCCTTGCCCTGTTTGAGGGTAATCTGGATCAGCAAAACTCAGAAATAGCTCTGCTGAGGACCCCTGAGATCAGAGAGCAATTGAGAAGCAGCAAAACCCAGTTTCCTGGTGGATGCAGAATACTTTCCATCTGTATACACCTGTTTGCAGTATGAAAAAAACCCTCACAAAATATGGAATTTTACATGTAGATGAAGATTTTTTCCCAGTATTCCTAGATATGAAAACCCTATAGGTGCTCCTGCTTCTCAGAAAGCAGTTTGGGTCCATCAGATGGATGCAAAGACTAATTACATGTTCAGAGTCACCTTGAAACCTGTTCTCTGGTGAGAATGTTGCTGCTGCTGCCTGATTGATCAGCTACATGTCCCTGTGCTCTGCAGGGCTGCAGAGGCAGAGTGGTGGAGGCTGGATATGAGGACTGGGATGGCCCTGTCCAGTCAGGTTTTCAGTATCTCCAAGAATCAGTGTAGTGCAAAGTGAAATTAGGAAGAAACAGTCCCAGTGGAAACTTGACTGAAAAAAAAGTCAATAATTACTGCCCAATGAAATATTCTAACTCTAGAGAACTAGTTAATGTTACACTTAAAAGAAATTCAAATGTCTTAAAGATGCACATCCCAAAGAGCCAAATGACTATAACTCTGCATTCAGTAGTCCATGATGGTGAAAACCACATACATTATATATTAAGACATCATTCAAATTTAATTGAAATAAAAATAAAGTGATTGACTCAAAAATTATGCTCACTGCAAGGTGCTTCTGCTGGGCAGATGATGCCTTTATCATATTTGGCCTTCTTTTATCAACAGTGGTTAAGCTGACTGTTTTATATTAAACTGTTTTGCTTAAAATGAAGATGGGGTTGGCTAGAAATTGCTAAACAGGCAATTATCTGATGCCTATAGAGAGAATATCCTTTTTCACAAAACAAGCATTTTCCAGGTTGGACATTGAACTGACATAGAAAAAGCTCTCTATTCTAAATGCCCTCCTTCTCTTGCCTTCTTCTGGGACTTGGCCTGGCTGTTAAGCCAGGCTGCAGACTGGGTAGTGTCCCAGGGCAGCCAGTGTCCTCCAGGAGGCCATGGGGACAACAGACACAGTTGATCTGGGTGTCCACTTTGGGCAGGAACAGGAAGTCTACAAGTGCAGATGGGGCTCAGCACATCTCAGCTCCCCTGGAAAGTGTCTATCTGCAGCTTTTGCAGCTCTGATATGACAAGAAAGCTTCTCTGAGAAGAGGTTTCCATTCTTAGGACAGGTCTGGTTTCACCTCCACTGAATGCTTTACCTCTTATACATGCTATTTCTCTGCCATTCTCTGCTTTATTGTGGTGGTCCAGCACCTTCCCATCCTGAGCCCTGTGGCCCTGGAAGAGACCATGCAGCAGTACAGAGTGATTTATCTTCCTCCTCCATATGCAGGTCAATGGTCCTGCTAATCCCAGAAGTCATGCTGCCAGGCCATGGCTCCTACTCTTTCATTCTGCATTTCAGCAGAGACCTCAATAGATGAGTTGCAGCAGTGGCAGGGTCACTGAGAAGCCAGCCTGAGACAACATCCCCTGAGCAGCCCTCTGTGTAGGAGCAGCATGGCAAAAACCTACAGCACCAGTTACAGGTCCTGCCTGTCAGGCCTGCAGTGTGAGTTCAGGCTCTGAACTTCCCAGTCTCACCAGACACAGCACATAATGACTGACAGAACTTAAAGCAGCAGAGCTAGAGTAGAGCCAGCTTTGGCCTTGGTGCCAGTCAGCAGTAGCCAGAGAGATGGCCTTTTTACAGCCATGCTAGGAACTCACTGGCCTTATTTCCTAAGGCCAGGTGCAGAAGACATTCTGTACTGGGACCCCCAGCCAGGTTCTCAGCTAGACAGTGGACATCTGTCTGCTGCAGAAGGGACCAACAAGAGTCACAGTATTCCAGAATGGTGAAAGTTGGAAGGGACCTATGGAGATCACCTCATCCCACCCCTGCTAAAGCAGGATCACCTTAAGCAGTTTGCCCAGGATCACATTGTCCAGGCAGGTTCGGAATCTCTCCAGAGAAGGAGACTCCACAACCTCTCTGGGCAGCCTGGTCCATGCTCTGGCACGCTCACAGCAAAAAAGTTTTTCCCAATGTTGTGGTGGAACTTTCTGTCCCTGCATTTGAAAATCTTGTTACTCCAAGCTGGATCTTTATTAGGCAGTATTGATGCCCTGGCTCTGTCAATAAGCACAGTCTCCGTGTCCAGTGTTGTCTTCACTGTCCCATGGCTGTGCCTTGAGCAGCAGCTTTGCTAAGAATGCCCTCAACACCATTAATGTCTGGTTGAATCCTGGCTTGCAAATCCAGGGGCTGGGAGGAATTGATGCTGTGGCCATGGCAATACTTGATCTGGATGGCTCCTGTGACCCAAGAGGCCATCCGCACTTTGTTTCAGCAACACTATTTGCTGAGTGAGGCCGTGCAGGACACACCACCTTGGCCTATGTTTCATTAAGCACCTCCCTCTGGAATTATTACCATGATAAAAGAGGCTTTCCAAGCAGTGCAACCATGATCTTGTGCTCAGATCTGGGAGCTGGAGGAAGCCTGGTGATCTAGGCTGAGGTGGCACTCGTATATCAAGTCAAGGAAGGCAGCAAACAGTCCTTTTAACCAGCCAAGAGAAGTTCCTAGTGTTGCCTCAAGAAGGGGATGTGCTGGGGCTCTGGAGCAAGGGTGGAGAGGCTGAGGCATGGAGGTGGATAGTCTTGCTGGGAAAGAAGAACACAGTCAAAAATATTGACCTTCTCAGAAAAGTCATACGTTTGTTTAACAAAAATGAAATCGTTGTGGAGGCTTATTTTTTTTCCTCTTTTCACCATTCTGGGTGCATATAAGCTGAGCAAGCTGAGCTTCAAACTGTCCCTACTACTGTGAGAGCCAGAAATATCTGGTTTCTTCCCTGGGGACTGCTGAGATCTCAGGCAGTTCTTCCTCCCAGTAGCTGGAAGTTTCAAGGATTGTCCTAAAAACAACAGGGATTGTGATAAAAGCTTTGCTTCAGGTTGTATCGTGTACCAGCAAGAGCGCTGGTTCCAGGCCACTGTCAGGGTGACAGTTGCGAGGGGTTATCAGCAGAAAGTGTCAGCATTCACTTCCTTGGAGAGGGACATTATAGTAATGAGAAAATAAGAGATTTCAGCTGCTTTGCCCAACTGAGCTTTCAGCCTGTATTACCTCAGGCACAGAGAATGTCTTTAATATCATCAGTAGAATATGAGTCATCTGGGCTTATTTTAATTTTTTTAAGGTGAAAAAAAAAATCAGAAATTCTGTGTTGTATTTTATCATGAGGAGAGAAATGGGTTGAAAGGTAATTGGATCCTGTTGCTTCCTAAACAGCTAAATATTTACATATAGGCTGGGCTATTAATCATGGCCCCATATGGCAGGAGCGCTTGCCATAGCACTCTGGGGAAAACTGCTGCGTGCAAGTGTGTTTGTCTCACAAATGTTTCCCTGACAGCTTCGCTTTCATCACAATCAGCTGTGACACCATAATTACAGATTTGGGGAGGTTTTCAGCCTCTAAGTGATTGATTGTTTGATACACACTGTTTAGAAGATAGATGTTCTTATTTAAATCAACTACTTAGCGAAGGAACTACCTACATGGAAAACAAAGTAGAAACAGTCTGTGACTGTGACAATGTCCAGGACAAACCCCATGCTTGCACAGAGAAGGACCTTGGAGTCCTGGTGGACAACAAGTTCACCATAGCCACTCATGGGCCCCTGTGGCCAAGAAGGCAAATAGTCTCCTGGGGTGCATGAAAAAGACTGTGACCAGCAGGTTGAGGGAGGTCCTTCTCCCCCTCTACTCTGCTCTAGTGAGGCTACATCTGGAGTATTGTGTCCAGTTCCAGGCTCCCCAATTCAAGGAACAAGTAACTACTGGACTGGATCCAGTGCAGGCTACAAAGATGCTGAGGGGACAGGAGCATCTCTGTGCCACGGAAAGGCTGAGAGTCCTGTGGCTGTTTAGCTGGAGAAGACTGAGAGGGGGTCTGATCAATACTGAAAAAACAGCTAAATGGAGGATGGGTTGCCCTTGCCCCAGTGGTATTCAATCCCAGGGAGGGACAGGGTGGATGCAGTTTCTTTGCATTTGTTCCATATTTACCAGCTGTCACTTTTATGGAGCAATACCACTCAGGGTCCAGTTCTCTTGTGTCACGGATGATCATTATTTTATGGCCTCTTGCAGATTCTAGTAACTCATCCTGGCATCTTCTGCCTTTTTCCATGCTGGTATGTATTTACAGCATCCCTTCTTTACTAAGGCAAGAGAATCTATGGGAAGACAGGACAGGCTGGGAAGGTGAAGGGGAAGCTGATGTGATGGAGCTGGTGTGATGGAGCTCTGCTATGGATGAGTGGTGTTGCAGCTGCGAGCTCATGGGTCATAGTGAGAAGGCAGATCAATACAGGTACTTGTGCACACACATAATCAATAGATGTTGATCTTGCATATTTGACCATACTGGCCAACCTGTTGGGGTTTGACTGGATGGAGATGTCAGGTTTGAAATATTCAGCAATTATTATTTGTTAATGGCAGTAAGAAGCCAAGACTGATGTTGGTGCCAGCAAGAGCTGCTACTGAGATCTTCATTCTACTTTGATCAGCTGCTTTCAAGGCTTGCAAGCTGTCACAAGCTGGCTATCCCTCCTGAAATGATCTGCTTGAAAAAAACTCCAAAGATGACTATTTTTTTTTTTTTTTTTGTAATCTGTTGTGTGCCCTTCTGGCCCTACTGTTTCTTGCTAATCAAGCAGACAAAAATCCTTGACCTGGAATAATGTCATATTTCCTACTGAGTGCCACATGATGCTCCTTGTTCTTCTCCAGAGGGCTCTCATTGCTGGGACAAACAATTAACCTCCTTCTAATGATCTAACCTTCTCTTTAGAATCTTTTCTGAAGTCTCACTCTTTCAGATTCATGATTTTTGTTCTGCTTCCTTCACAGCAGTCTCCCTGAGGAAGGAGGATGGAGAAGACCCCCCCTCTCAGCCCAGCAACTGAGCAAACAGGGCAACTTTGTGAGAGCTAGGAGATGTGGATGATCCCTCACAAGTTCTAGGACCTTGTGTGAGAACACAGCATTCTGCTCAGCCTGTACAACAGCCCGATCCTTGTTCCAGCTCTGAGGAGGAGCTGGGGCTCTCCTGAGGTCAAATCCTCCCAGAGGATCCCTGGTCTGACATGATCTCCCCAACTAAGCAGCCTCTCACATCTTGTCCCCCGAGTACAAAGCAGTTGTGCTTATTCCTTCCCCGAAGCATTGGTGCAGCCCTGTCAATACCTGTATAGCCATGGAAGGAGCCAATGTGATCAGTTTGCTGAGATCCCTGCTTTTCAGTACCTGTGTGACCACCTGGGGATGGTAAAATCTTTACTCCTACAAGTCATATCTATTTGGGAGATAAATTGTAATTGAGTACAAGATGCCAATCTTATCCACAAATTCACAAAGTTTTGTTTTCTAGGTCATCAAAAAAGACAACAAAGGTCATGACAGAGGTCATATTTCTGTTTTCAGTCCTAGGATTTTTCCAGGCACCACTTACCACAAAATCTATCCTTCATCTCAGGTTTATCTCAACAGTGGTCTGAGGCCGTGTCTGGCTCTTTGTTTCTGCTCTCTGCTTTCTTCTGTGTGGTTTCACCTGTGTCTGTCCCCCTCACACCTGGAAATGAAGCACTCCAAAAATCTCTCTTTCTTCACCTACAGGAAGTCCTGTCATACCCTGAAACTTCCTATGTTTTGGGGCTGAAAGTGCTCTTTTGCTTGCCTGGGGAACACCCTCTTGTACTCATGAATCCAGTACAACCTAAATGAATGTCAAAACTCCAATAATGTGCATCTCACTAAATTTTAACCCGGTCCAGATGTTCGAATTATAGAATCATAGAATCATAGAATCATAGAATAGATTGGGTTGGAAAAGACCTCCAAGATCATCGAGTCCAACCCCTGATCCAACTCCAATTACTA